>JBAJNP010003632.1:0-38297 GCA_036877545.1 Yasuhikotakia modesta | reverse complement strand
GGAGTTTGTCATCGTGATCCAAAACGTAAGTTTCATGCTACAATTTATTCATTGAAAACCATTTTCAGTGCTAAATAACTCATGCATATTTCTGAAATCACATTTTGAATGATCCTGTTTGCCCTTTGGGTTTCGAGTAGTAATGTTGTTTCATTTCTGACCATGCTAGCGCGCAATAAGCAACGTGAAATATGGACCTCAGTTATGCAATCGTAGGACTCAATGGCAAAACATTGTATTTAAACGTCACACCGCAGTCAGAATACATGTTTTTGTTTTGGTTAAGGTGCTAAATCTTTACACATTGAGGTTTGTCCACATTGAGGATAATTCTAAACCCAAAAATGAGTTCTATAACCTAAACCCGTGTACCTTCCATCCCTACAGATGCAGAGTTATGCTCTGAAGTTCTCCAGAACTTCTCATGATGATGAGAAACATCATGTGATCTGGACACATCTCCTTCAAGACCTCTAGGTATCTCAGGAATATCTCAGCATGACCATCTCAAATGCTTCTGCGGCTCCTTGAAACATCTGAGGTATGACATCTTGTTATTTTTACACTGCGTGAAGTACGGCTTTGCTGTAACTCAGAGAAATTTGTCAACCACCTTCCAATTATTATAACTTATAAATACTTCTGCAGAGGTGGGAATATTTTGTTACGGAGAAAATTCTGGAATCAGGCGTCTAAGGGAATAAGAGATAAAAGCCAAAAGCAGCAAACGTTTATATGTGTAACAAGTTTGTTCCGCTGCAGAACTGGTCTGAAGGTCTTAAAAAAGATTGTGTTTAGTTGAAAACTATTTATTCTAAGGAAAATACCTGAGGGTGTTTGATAATTCAGCGAGTACTGCAATGTCTCACACTGTCCACGAGGATCTGCTAGTGATTTATTGTAAGGCACATATTTTTATTTATTTGTTTTTATGATTATCAGTTAATGATTATTTTGTTCCTAGATGGAACATGTCTTCAGAACTTTCTTAGATAAAAGGACAGAAAGAATTGTGTTGTGTATGTGGAGCAATGCTGTTAGTTTGATAACGTTGTATGATTTGCTCTGTGGTTTGAAATCATTTGCTTGGGTGTGGTCAGTAGATGGTCAGTATGTGGTCAGTAGATGCAACATCTGCTCAGAGTCAGAAGCAAAATGTTACTGCGCTCAACATGCAGTAAATATTTTGATAAATGCGCTGTAAACAACACCAGTTTGCATTTGAGAGTTTAGCTTATTTCAAGGGTAAAGAATGTTAAGAGATGGACCAATTGGGGTTTTTCCAGATATGATCATTTTCATTTTACTGTTAGTGATTTATTTGATATTGGAATATAATGCTGATTTTACAGCCACATGGTTCATATGTTCAATCCATTGGGATTTATTTAAATGATCACAACTGAGGTGAATTCATCATGGGAACGAATTTGTTTACTAATTTAATTCACATAAACAGTTTGTGTTTTTTTTATTCGTAACTCATTTTTCATAAGTGGTTTTGTGTCTTACATTCAGTGTCAGTGAATCATGCAGTTACTACATTGCAATATTTAGAATAATTAGGTAAGCACATTAATTATTATTTAATAATTGATTGATTATTTAATAATAATTATTAAATAATTGTTTATTTAATCAATTAATCATTACTGGACAGTAATTTTTTGTGATGCATATTATTATTATTATTATAAAGATGCAACATTTTTTATGCATCTTTACAATAGTAATAAAAAATATAAAGTGTATTTAAAGATTTAAAAAAAATAACTTTACCCGTATCAGTTTATTTCAGTATATAAGTGGAAACAAAAGTCAAAGACATTGTTTTGTATTTAACAGCCAGAGATATGATCTGATGTGCTCAGTTGATGTCAAGGTGACGAATGCAAAACATCATAAATTGTTTGCAACAAAGATTAGCTTAGATTAACTGCTGAGGTCTATTGACTGTCTTTGACTCATTATAAACCTGCAAGTTACTGGCAGCTAAACTACAATGTCCATAACTGGTCACTAGAATTAATGGCTGTTATGGCAACAAGTGACCCCACAGTTTAGTAGCTCAGGTGATGTTTCTGTTAAATGCCGCTTGGTTCTTTTGTGGCCACAGTTATGCTTGAGAGATTTAGAGGAAAATAGAAGTGTTCTGTTACACAGTTTTTGTGCATTTTATATCTTAGGACAGTTTAAAGAGGAGCATTTAAGATTATCATCAGAGCCGAATACATTCTAGTGGTATATAATACCCACATTATCTCAGTTCTTTCTCATATCTCAAAGTCTTGCTGAAGGACTTTTAAACAGCACATTTTGCCCAGTTTTTATGCCCCACTACTGAGGACACTGTATGGGTTGGCTGTCACAGTTGAACCTGTCACTAACTTAGTTTTAAGTGTTAGTATTAAGTGTTAAGTGTTGGTATTAAGTGTTCAGTGTTAGTATTAAGTGTTCAGTGTTAGTATTTATTGTTCAGTGTTAATATTAAGAGTTAAGTGTTAATATTAAGAGTTAAGTGTTACTTTTAAGTGATAAGTGTTTTTTAAAACAAAAATTTAAACAGTAAAGCAAATATGGGGCAAAAATAAACCCAATTCTTACTGTTTTTGTTGTTTTGACCCTTGAAAAATGTCATTAATAAACTGTATTTACAATTTGAAAGTTTGGCATTAGAGAGAACAAACATTTGGGTATTAGGAATGTTAACAATTGCCTCAAACTAGTCACCGATATACTGTGTATATAAACCAAAAAACAGCTTTTTGCTGTTTGGAATGACTCAATGGCTTTAAAAAATCTGAAAACATTACTCTGAGTTTATTTAACCTGATCTCAGGTTTAAGTTAGCCAGGCGTCAGGTTTAAGTTAACCAGAGCCACTTAGCCAGGGCGATATGTTACAACCTGACACATCAGTTTGTTATGTATGAACTGTACATATACATTCTACATTGTGTTGCTGGTTAATTCCAGTAAACAGCCATTGTCATCAGAGTCGCTCAGAACGACTTTGCGGTCATTTCCAGCTAAACGGTTTGGTAGCTCTTATCGCATGGGAACAAACGTTCCTATCTGATTATATCAGCCTATGCAAGCAAGTACATAGTTTCCTAAGTGTTCCAAATGTCACTTTTTTAAGGCGAATTTTTAAGATACTTTCAGTGGAAAAAAGCCGTAAAGCTTTTCAGGGCAAATATCGCATTGAAGTTCAAATCTATTTTTCGCTGCTCCTTAAAGCGATAACGCTGAGAGATTAATAAAACAAAATCTGCCATGACAGCTTGTTATCTTTGCCGTCTAACGCAATAAGGTTTGTGGGGTCAAATGTAACGTAAAATACATAAACCTGAAAGACAATCGCGTTGAACTCAGATTATCACAGACAATAACAGCATCAAAACTGGCAAAGTTTTGTTTCATTTCCTACCGGTTACTCAGCAGTTCTGTTTATAAGTCAAAATAAGCATTTGTATTGGATAATGGCTAATGGCTAATATAAAGCTGTATTGAATCTCCTATGAACTGCTGGACAGTTAATGCTAGTTAATGCTGTTCGCATGTGTCTGTACTGACAGTGATTTAAGCCTAATGACAGAAATGATACAATACAAATAATACAATGATTGTTGTTTGTACAGTTTGCCTATAGCTGGAAAAGGTTGATTATAGTGTGTAACAAAAATGCTCAGCTTATACTGAAATAAGCGAGTAAGGTACGGCTTAGTTTGGGATTTTTTTAATTTTGCTTAAACTTTCAAGAAGTTTGACTTTTCTATGAAAATATACTGTGGAAAACTTGATCCTTATGCTTAATAGGGTATTTATTCAATCGTATCTCTTTGTTGTGAGGTTCCACAACTTTGTAAAATCAAACAGGCATTATCATATGATGCCCGAATTGCTAAGAAACCAGCAGCCACCAATGAACAAATGGCTTTTAACTGAAGACATTGGCAGTTATTTTGTCTTCGAATGGAAGAGGCTGTTTATAATTGTCTTCTCATTCATCCTCAGTAAGTAAAACTGAACCGTATCTGTTCGTTCTCCGACTCTATGAGGCATGCCAAGCGTAACATACGGCCTTTTCCATAGGACGATTGTATATGCCTATATTTCTGTAGGACGTATGTGTTTATGTCACAGTGACATTTAGGGCAAGAACAGTTTTGATTATAAAAACGTACCCTTTGCAGGCATAATAACGTGCTGGACTAATCTAAACACATATACACGGCGTACAATATTTAGCTTTGTTGTCTCTAGAAGAAAATAATTTCCCAGTAGTTGTTTATATTAAGAGAATAACAGATAAACAGGTGAAATGTTCCAATGTGTTTAAGACTTTGTATTCGTCAGGTAGTAGCTGAACTGGATTCAGTGTAAACGTGATTCATAGCAAAAGGGTTTGACTCCGATTTCCACAAAGTCAGTGATGGAAAACCATGTCAAACCTTATTTGTGTAATGAGAGGTCAAAGAAACAATCTTATTCTAATGAGACAACTGGAGGCCCCGCCTCCAGAACATTCCTGGAGGTCAAGGGTTACGATGTACCTCGCTTTGACATAATGTGTTTTGGAAAACCATCAGAAACAAGGATCAGATATTAATCGCCACACGCTTGAGAAGAATAATGGACTTCAGGTGGTGAAAGAAAACTATGGGTGTGTCTAAGGGCGTGTCTAGGGGCGTGTCTAAGGGCATGTAAAGGGCTAGAAAGGGGATAAAGCCAATGATGTACTGTTGAGGCTGAGAAGCTAACTATAAATCCATAAAGTCAAAGATACCTGCAGGGTGAAAAAGGGGAGGGGCATAAAGTACTTCAAAAAACATTTACATATATGCATCTGGGAGACACTTAAATTATACAGGAAGTTCTACAGTATTGTGTATGCATTTCCTAGCATAGATTGTTTTTTGCTTTGTTACTTTATTATGTTGTTATTTTATATACTTACATAAATTTCAAGTAGTATATGTCATCATCCACCCTATTAAATATCAGAACATTATTTACAGCAGAACGTAACATTATAAGTTGCCACAACAAAATGATAATAGGAACAACTAATCTTCAAACATGAATTATTATGTAAGCTTTGTTTATGCTTCGCCTAGATATGTTAGCAGCCAGATTTCTCGGAAAGAGCCGCAAGGATATATTTCATAATATCTTCCGTGGCTATCTGTTTTTTGTTCTGATCTTCCATGAAAACAATTACCTCAGCGATGTACAGTTTAAAATAAATGGAAGAATGGGTATGAAATCTGTCAATTTTCACATTTTATCTGCTCTCTCTTGTAGGCCGCTATGTGTTTAAAACTTGCCCACCCAAGTTGCCTTGCAAGCTATGACAATCTGAGGCTGTTGTCTTGCCAGCATATCTGTGTGACCTTAAAGTAAATATACTCCCTTTTTGGGGAAGCATGGAAACGTATTATTACACAAGATGACTGAAACGTTCGCTATAAATTACACAGGCCATGATAATAAATTATTGAGCGAATACGAATGTTAGCTTAATGCCTGAGGTGACGTTGTTGTCAAAATGTACAGGGGGATCAAAAATGTACATGGTTGGGGGTCCCTGTATTGTCTTGTATCCAAAAATAAACAAAACAAGCTGACAGGAAGCTGCTGTCTTGTTGTTTCATCTTGTTAAAACACCCCAGATGCCACATTTTGTTAATTTAATGTTTTTCTATATTGAAGTATCTGGTTTGTTTATCACGTTTAGTCTGGTTTATGCTATAAACAGAACGTTGCTGTAACGTCAACGGTTTGTGGTTTGAGTCACTTAGTTCAGGACGTGTCGCATGTCTCTGTTTGTTTGAGTTCTTCGTTCTCAGACAGCCTTATAAACATTTCTTGTTTTATTATCTTTGTGTTATTCGTGTTTTGATGTTTAACAGTGTTTTAAAACTGTGTCCACATCACCAACCCCCTACTGGGGGGCTAATGTAATCCCTATACAAACTTGGCAAAATAGATATTTGCATGGGTTTTTTTGATAGTTTTTCTTTGTGCTTTTAAATTCTTGCAGAGGGTTTAAAAATGTTCCCATGACGGACTTGTTTCAGCAGTCGGGGCGTGTCTGGTGAGTCCTTATTTTAAACCCTAAACTCATGGGAACACCATTTTTGTGCTAGCTTAGAAAACAGCGACAGTTGTTTGTTAACAGGTGCAAAGTCACAGTGAAAATGACATTTATGAACTTGGCTATTTTAAACTGTGACTGTTAATAATACTACTAGCTTGGTTAAAACCGAGTGTATTGCTTTTATATTGTGTACATTATAAAACTTTAATGTCTCTAATCTTTGAGCCTGGAGGCTGTTATATTAAGAGAAGTGTTACAAACAGGCTGTCACGCAAACATGGTATAAATAGGATGTTGTATTTCAAAGAAATAGGTGAGCATAAATATTTCTGCTTAGAATCACACGCCTGTGGGCCGTAGCTACATTTTTGTGGGAAAGGAGTCAAAACGGCTTTGAAATGCTACTTGTTGTGTTTAACATTCAGGTTTTCAGGTGAATTGTTGAAGTTTCAGGAAAAAACATCAACATTCAATCTTAAGCAGCTTTTCCGAACATTTGTGGTATAATGGCGTCTCAGAAAACACTCAGAGCAGAGCAGAAAGTGTTGCTTCGTACAGGAATGGATGGAATAAATAAATTAAAGGAGAAGAAAGAGATAAAGATGGACTGGGTTAAATGTGGGTAGACTTTCTGGGAGCCGGACGACCCGTATGACATTCATTCACTCGCGTTATATTTTTCCCACACACACTGACATCACTTGGGTTTAATCTTCACAACACAGTGCTTTCAAATGAGCGATTTGTTTTCAGAGTCATTTTTCTCGCAAGTTATGATTTATAGTTCAGAGAACAGCAGCATTTTTGCTTGTGATGTTACAAGCTATCGATGGAACGATTACAAGAGTTAGAAAGGTTACTAAAACACGCAGCGCTTTCCAACTTTGCAAAAGTGATGTTTGAAGAGCTTAGCGGCGGTTTAATTTTCAATCATTTTTTCTCTGGATGCGCAACTGGTATTATAAATCATGACAGCATTTCTGTAAAATGTCAAGGCGATATAACATTCTTTTAGTCTCCAGTTGTCTTAGCTTTGAAGCTGTCTGCTGTATATGCTAGTGTGTTTAAAAGTTGTAAAAATAATCCTTGCAGATACACACTTAAAAATGTTGATGATTCATTCCGCACTGCACAGATTTCGTCCAATCAGGTGCTCTTTAGAATAAGGATGCCCCTCCCCTCAATGTTACCTGCCACTTAGTAGCAAGTAGCAAATGTTTTGTGGCAGTGACAAAGCTACAGACTGTTTTAACAGTAAAGTGTTTCAGTATGTCCTGTCCAAACATCTTGTTTCAATAGAAATGAGGTCAACATAGAAAAGAAAGTGTGTGAACTTGTCAGGTGATTTTATGGGCTTTTTAACATTCAGTTTGAAGGCTCAGCAACATTTATGGCTTATTGTCCCTCAGTTAAACACAAATGTGCATATGCTAATCTTACTTTTAGCAGGAAATTTGTACTGTAAGCTTCCTGGGAATGTGTGAAACTAGCCATTTTCCCCCGGAGCCCTTAAATGTCATTTCAATGACTGATTTTCTCTAAGTGATATTCCAGGTCTGGAAAATTGATAAGTGGACCCTGGGTTTTGTTTCCTGCAGTCCCTATGGGCCACTTTGGGCAGTGGGAGCAACAAAGCTGGTGTTCTGGTTCCTCTGGTTTGCTATTCGCTAAAACGACCCATCTGGGGTTCGGTATCCCCACAGGATAACCAGAGAACGTCAGCCTAGCTTGTTTCCCAGCTGCCACACAGCAGAATCTATATTTTCTTTTGCTGTCTTTGTCTGCCAGTATCTCTGTCTAATACACAGCTGTTGGCTGTCTAATGCAGTCTAAAGGGGTTTCCCCCTGGTGTTGGACCTGCCCCAAGAGTTATTTGTTTGGATTTGTTTGGCCTTTTTCCGTCATCGCTACATTTGGATCATCTAAAATAAGAACAATCACGTTGTGTGAAAGGCCACAACAGGGTGAAATCGCATTTAAATGTAAATGATTTAGATCCAAAACGTCGTTCCTCACATATCCCCCATGGGCCCCCCCACACAGTGTTGACTCCCCAATAGAATTCAAGTATTAGGATTCCCATAGACCCAAGAATCAGATAAGAGCTACAGGAAAAATATTATGTTCTGCAAGCATGTCTACTGTCTGTAATTCTAAATGAATGCGATGCATGCTAAAAAGTTATTTTAATAGATTATTTACCTTTAATTTATATGTTTCCACCCCCAAAGGTAAACAAATACTGACCCAATGGTTTTTGCTTGTTTGGTTACGATTCCAAAATTCTGGAGAACTAACCAGAGTCCTAAATCTTCACCAGTGGGTCATCAAGTCAAAACAACAGACTGCAAGTCTGACTCCCAGAATCTCCCAGAATTCCAGCCTGTTCCGGAACACTGTGTGGATCTGTGAGTCACAGGAAGTCAGCAAGCAGGGAGAGCAGACCAGCAGAGGTATGTGGGTCCAAACACAGTCATTTTTCTCTGTAGTCCGACTCCCTGACTGAGGAACCGAGCCGGAGAGAGTGTTCCCACTCAAAATCTGGGCAGGAAAACTCCTCTGCGTTTCTTGGCGGTCAGTGCTTTGACCCCCTCAGTGCAGAAGACATAGTTTAGCTTTGTCTTTTTGGAAAGACCTAGACTGTGTTTTCATTATGTGTAGTCGCACAAGTACCAGTTTAAAGCAGGACTGCCAGTGGTCACCCGTCTAAGAATTGTTGATTGGGATCAATCAACTCAGATAAGGACTTTGGACAGACAGAAATCAGATTCAAACCATTTTCAATGTGATTTAATACCTCAGTGTGAACAGGCACATTGAAATAGTTTAAAACTGTACTGTAATGTGTCAATGTTTTGTGGTACAGTTTTTGTTCCTATTCCCACATATAGCAAGTTATATGACCCCCATAGTGATTTTGGACAGTATATATATATATATATATATATATATATATATATATGAATGAATGCGTAAAATGCTTTTGATTAGTTGTTGACCTCATTTGTTGACTTGTGCGTCTTGTGAATTAAACATGAGACGTCTTTATGTTCTGACAGGTTCTCTCAGTTGTGTGAAAGTCTTTTGACATCATGCCAAATCATTATTGATACACTGTGTGAACAAATGGACCACATTGCATCACTGGCAAAATCGCAGTGTGAACGGAAAGTAAAGTGAGATTCGAGAAACAAATTGTATACAGAGAGATCATTTTGCAATTGCCCTCAGGAACCGGGGAGGGTGGGCAATCCTAGGGGCTTGCTAAGGATTAACACAGACAGCTTTGGACCGTCCCACAGAGCGTGTGCAGCATAATTGAATTTCACGCTTGGGCCTCCGCTCTGAAGTCGAGTACCAAAGCGGTCATTCGAAAGGAAAGTTGTTAGACAAGCACTCCGCAAAGTTGTGACTCTGCCATTGGGAGTCAGGGATTACGAAGCCAACATTGACAACGTCAATATACTGCAGTCACGCTTCGTGACCTAACATGAGACTGACTTGATAAATGTTTCTTGCTTTCGTCTCTCGTAAGACCTGTCGAATTTGGTTGCTGTGTTTTCATCCCAACACGAGAAAATCTCGGTGCAAGTTGCTTCCCATTAAGTCTGTGTTTTTTCATGGTGAAAACTGGCCAAGTTTCTAGTCAGCCAGTCTGTTATTGCAGTGGACTTGTAAACCCTGAGGATGAAATTGTATTGCTTAAAGGCTCTTTTATTGCTCGTGAGACTTGATCGAGTTCAGTGTCAACTTTAACTGTCAGCTTTAATATGTTTCTTATATAAGTTGGAGAAATAAAAAACAGATACAGTAATAATGTAGAGACGTAATTAAAGTTGATAGAATAGTTCAGTTCATTTGTTGTTGTTGAGAAATTTTTGAGTGCATATTCAGTCACTTTTGATTGCTAATATACACATATGCACACATACACATGCACATATACACACATATATATGTGTGTGTACTGTATGTATATATATATGTATGTGTGTATATACTGTATGTATATACATATACAAATACACATATATAGCAACAATTGTGAAAGAATGCATCTAGCGTCTGCGTTTTATTTTGCGTTTATTTTTCTTTTGGTCTGAATGCAGTGATAGCATGTCCTACTTTCCTGTCAGGCTTGCTACGTATTATTTATTAGCATACTTCCAGAACCCTGTTTGCGCAGACAATCCTCAGTGTGTTGCATTAGCCGTGTGTGTTCATGGGATCTTACGCAAGCCATTGTTAGCCTCTCCAAAATGGATTTATGTGTGTGCGTTTATACTGGGTTATACAGTGTGCAGGAATTTAACAAATGCTAGGAAAGCCTTCTTGGTCAGACTTGGACCATCAACTTACAGCCATGAAGGCATGTGTTGAAATAATAGTTATGTAAAGCCGCTGAGGTCTGAAGTGTTTGGAAGACACTTACGCTGACAGAGGAGCTGAGATGACTCAAACGTTTTTAAGACGATGACATCACACCCCGACACTTAAGTACTGGCTCATTTTTGGTCCGTTTTTCATGAGGTCATCGTTCTGTTTACGGTTTCTGACATAGCTACTAGTTACTAGTTAAAAGCAACTAGTTTATTATTAATGTTTAAGTCATGCGTTTAGTACTTTAGGTGTGTGGCCAGTTAATTTAATGAAACATAGACTGTACTTTATTCATAAACACTGAGTGGGTGAATTATTTTATTTAAATTATGCAATTTTTCACAGATTTACAAATTAGTCGTGGTGATTTAATATGTAAGCTGATTTTAATTATAACTATCCGAGGGTCATTTTTTAACCTTTTTTTAACTGTTATAATCATGTTTTAAAACTAAAACATTTTACTCTTCTGTGACTTTGCAAAGAACATGAATATTTAATGAGACAAGCACAACGGCAGCTTCTGATTGGGTGTCTGTGGCCAATCAACTAGCTGATGTATTACCATATGTTTTTACATTGTGTACCTGTCTGGTATTATAGTGGCATAAAGTTATTTAAGATTATTAAGTATAAATAGACTTTATAGAGATCTTAAATTCTCAGTGACAACAGTGAATATACTGACACTGGCCAATTATTATGACAAATCTGTATTTTGAATTAATGTGGTTCTCAGGACCACATATACAGTAATTATATTGGTTTAGTTCTGCACAATGAAAGCAAATAAATGTTCAAATTAAGAAATTTCACAACCACTGTCCCATATCCTGATGTTTATAGCTACTAAGCAACTAGCCAAAAGCTATGTATTTGTAAAACTAGTTTAAAGGCTCCCAGTTTTCCAAGCTCTTATAACATGAGAACAGCTAATGTTCTCAGCATGTCTTAAAGTTCTTTCAGTAATGTTAGTAGAACGTTTTTTAAACCTAATGGAAACCTTTAAATTTGTTAGCTGGGTTAGCAACGAATTTACACAGTAAAACTGTTTTTAACATCTGAAATGCTGCATGTAGTGAAAACTTGACTTGTAGACTTGACTTGTAGCAGTTGTACATGACAGGCCAGCCGTCACCTAATCTTTTTGCCGAATGTGGAATAGTTAAATAAATCAGAGTCTTGCGTTACACTTTTACCTCAGAAATACTGTAAAACTGCCACATCCTTTCTAACAAGTCCAACCAAAAATAATGTTTCAAAAAGGTCTTTAGTTTGTTTAAACTGTGCGCCCTGTTAAACCCTCACTTGGCCACACAACGCACAAACCCCTTTGTAGTGCGTTTGACTGGTTTGTGTGAGGATTGTGTTTTATTAGGTGTTAAAACAACGTATTTATTTTCATCCTAAACGTCAAAGCTTTTCTCACATTGTGTCAGATGTGGTCATTTGGCAGGTGTGTTTAACTCACTCACAGCTTTGTTAAAAATACACAGTTGTGTTAAAGTGTGTTTTCTGAGGGTTTAAGTTAGCCATGGGCTTTGTTCTGACGGCACATTAATCTGATTTGTTTTTAAATGTCCGATATGACAAAAAAGTGCATGTTTGCTGTCTGTCTTAGCATAGATTACTGTATTAACTCCTGCTTGTAATATACAGAGTGTCTCTCTAAAAAATCATAACTGTTCCTAAGTGCACATGAAACTCCTTACAGCTAGAACTGTGTGTTATCCTGTGTGAATGTCTTGTAAGCAGAATGGACATACTATACTTTTAAAAGTGACAAAATTGCAAAGCTTTTTCCTGATTGGTTAAAAACATTCTTATAAACGCTGCAATGTGACATTTTGTATGAAACTCCTGCATATACAGGTATGTATTTGTCTTACACTGGCAAGTGGTATAATGACTAGATATACTTTTAAATTGGTCCTTAAATCAGCTTAACTTATCTTAACTCTGGTTAATTTAGCTTAACTCTGGTTAACTTTTAAAGGGTTTCCATAGCACTCTGGTGTAAAGTCACCACCTCAAAGCGCAGAGGTCTTGTGGGGTGATGTTTGTCTCTGCGGTTCCAGGTCCGACTCGGTTCCACTAGCAAGAGTCTTGCTTGTGTTGGATCGAGCATAAATTTGAAAAAAAAGGCACAGAACAGATAAGTTGCCTCAACATACGTCACCAAATTCTTGTATTTCCTCGCTCAGCCAGGTTGTATTTGTGTGACAGTCACCCTTTGGTGATTCAAGGGTGTGTATTATAGATAGTGTTTGTCTTTGAGAAAGTGTGTTTCTAGATATGTGGTTCTAGATTGATATGTGGTTCTAGATTGATATATGGTAAATAACACAAGGTCATATGCTTATAAGGTATTGTTATAATGGATGTGCTGGAGTGAAAATAGCCTGCATGTTATCAAACACAAGAATAATCTAAGTTTACGGCTTCTTTCAATAAAATGCAGCTGACCTTAACTTTTGGAATAAGACGTTGCTGTTGGAACGGCACATTTTTTGCCGTTTACTAATCGCAGCCGCGTGCCAATTAGACAAACAAGAGTCACCATATTAGTCCTTTGCTATTTAGACTTCGTCTAAACTTATTTCTACAGTTTGTTCGGTAGAAATTAAGTGTTAGTTATTTTATTTATTTAATACTCAGACTGGAGAATCAAATTATATTTACGTCATGTGCTGGAGTTCCAGTGAAGGCTACCAGTATAATCTAAACATAATTTAGTCTTCGGCAATCATGCAAATGGCAACCAAACGCTTCCAAAAAGTCCAAAATAAAGATTTGCCAAACCTCAGAATGCAACTAGAAGTAAGTTGCCTTTGGCGGGATAGAAAAAACGGCCAACGGACCAACGTAGCTTTTCAGAGATTTACGTATAATCACAATGTGACATAATTTATGCAACTGTAGTGATAACTGAGCGACATCTGTATGAAATTGGATTCTAAGAGACTTAATTTACAGTTGATATCAGGTTTAATAGCTGGTCAGAAATATGAAATGTATTGTGACTTATAACAGATATCTGTCTTTCTCGTATTTTTTTGAGGCCCTTTGCTGTACTGTACTGTATCACACTGCCACAGTTACAGTTAAAATGACAACTTGTCACTGAAAGAGTGACTTTCTCATATACATTTAAGTGTGTCTGTTACTTCAGGCGCAAATTCCTTAACATACTTTACCTTATATATAAGTGTGTATATATAAGGTGTGTGTATATGTAAGGTGTGTGTATATATACATGTATATGTGTGTGTGTATATATATACATATATATATACACACACACACACACAAACACTTTAAAACATGTAAATCATGTATATACACACACAAACACAAATGTATATACTTTACATAAAGTAATACTGTATACATTGTATAGTAAATAAATATATATAGTATATTTAAGTATACTGTCACAGGTTGTCATTGCCTGCAACACTATTGTAAAGTATATACATTTGTATTTGTGTGTGTGTGTGTATATACATGTTTTAAAGACATAACACAAAAATCTCATGGCCAGTGGAAAATATTAAAAAAGTGAAATGTTAATTGTGGATTCTGCAGTTGAGGCTAACACAAAACAGCTACGGCTGAATTTGGCAAGCCATCCATTCGCTTTATTTACATGTGCCAACGCCACAGGATGTGAATTGTTCCATTGTTGGGTATAGGAATAAGCTATGGGTATTGTGGGAGGTAACAGTGTCAAAGTCTTGCAAACTCCTAAACTCTTACACTTGAAGTGAGACTGTTTGAAATGAACTTTCAAACAAATGTTCTGTAGACACGAATGGTGAACAAAATGGCAGGTCTTCAAAGAAAGGCCAGGATTTAGTTCTTTCGCTGCTTTCAGGCCTAGCAGTTATTGATATTTGTAAACGAAAGTGGCGGATAGTAAATTTGTCCAGATATTTCCACTTATGGCTCTTGTCGGAACACCGAGGCCGGCGAGAGTCTCTCCTGCAACGCATCACTTGAGTGTTTATTTGTCGTATTTCACTGGTGTGCATCTGAGCGTCGCCTCTGAGTTTCCATCTTAATTCGTTGCAAGAAGGCAGTCATTCATTTTAGCCTTTTGTTTCGTCAAGCTAATCATTTGGCTAGTGAAGGAGACAGTATGAGATTTCCAATGAAAAACACCCCCCCCACATTCGTTCATGTACCATTCGCTCTCGTTTCAGTTTGCTTATTTCAGTTCTAATTTGTAAAGCTTCAATTTTCTTGTTTTCATAACAAATACATGTAGAATTGCTCAACATGGAGTACAGAGTTATAAAAGTGAGGTGTTTATTAAATAAGGACAATAAGTTTAAAATGTGTTTACACAGTTATATAATTTGTCTACTAACAATATCCAACAATGGATATACAAGCATCGTGTTTTTTATGTTTTAATGACGCCTCGTGAATATTTTTACCACCGTTTTCCTTTTTTTAACCACTAAATGTTATTAAACACATCATTTGAAATGCGACTGAAATAATGTTTAAAACATTCTTGTAATACATACAATGGCTAAGTCTTGCTAAGGCTAATGGCGTAGCTATTTCAGATATGCTAAATATGCATAATTACATAATATTGATATAGTTAATTACCATGTTTGCATAATCTGACAAAATTCAATGTTGAATAGAAATTACAAAGATAATACAATTTATAATAATAATTTAGTATTTACATTCAGTTCATTTGTCCTGTAGTAAACAAGTTGTTTAAAACTCTATTGTTATAAACAAGTTTGTTAAGTATTGTGGAAGTGATGCAATTTGAAACTTAAAGGCTTGAAGTATAAGATTTAAGATCTAGTTCTAGGAAAAGTTTAACAGTGTATCGATCGGCACCCGTCAGAATTCATGAATGCAGCTGGGCTGGACATTTTTGTTCCCCCACACTCAAATGTTAAGGCAGACACAAACTTTAAGTTCCCTTTTGACACCTCCGGAATATTTGCAGTTGAAAGTGCTCACTGCCACTCATAATTACCGTCACCGCCGCTGTTTCCTGAGTGACTCTCTTGTGTTTACTCAAGTATGTTTGAATGGAGACTGGATTACTTCACTGTTTAAATAGCTGAGGTGAGGCATTTTACCAACTCGCAGGTCATGAATAAACCATGAACTAATATTCCAAGGGTTTAGCGTTGAATTCGTTACAAATCTTTCACGAAACAACTCAAGTCACAAGAATCTTGACACTAACAAAARACTAAAGGCTAAACAACAGACACACAAGTTTAGTTTGGATTGATGTTGTTTATTTACTTGTTGACAATGTCAAAACAAAAGAAGTGTCATTATTTACCCTTATTTTGGGATGGAAAAACGCAATTAAATCTCATCGAAATCTGTAACTGTTACAGTTTAGCACATTGGTGGCTAATTTAAAACAATCTGTATGATATTATTTGAACGTTTATGTGTGATCTGATTTTGCCCCGGGTTAAACCTTCTTACAACACCTGGTGTAGGATGTTTTATATACAGTAGTACATGACAGACTTACTGTACTATTATTGTCAGTATCTGTAAGTTTAAACTTTTCTTTAAGTCACTTTTGTGAATGTAACGTTGTCTTATTTGTGTCATATCAGCTTGTTTGTTATTGCCAAGACATTCAAAACATTTGAGTAAATGTTATTTTTTAAACTGTATTGTGAAGGACAATAACTTTCACATAAGCATCATTAAGTTTATATAAATATGTTTTATTACTATATATATAGTAACAAAATATATAGTCTACTATACTATAGTGTGTGTGTGTGTGTGTGTATTAGTATTTGCATATATAGTATAGTATTTCAATAATGTTCCTGTAGCTCAATGGGTAGGGCATTGTGTTAGCAGAACACAGGTTGTGGGTTCGATCCTGGGGGGTCACTGATGAAGTACTGAAAAAAATGTGTACTTTGAATTCACTTTAAGTCGCTTTGGATAAAAGCATCTGTCAAATGTTTAAATGTAAATTAGTAACTGTAAATCTATTTAATCTTTTGAATACAACTATGCTAAGGTATATGTAGGTAGAGACAGACTGTAATTTTCCTGTCTTTTTAACTGTGATACTAAGAGAATTAACTTTATTTAAGGCACTCATTCACTCATTTGGTCAATCTGACATTTATTAAGCAGGTCATTCAGCGCCGTTGTAAATTCTTTCTGTGGCCTCGTGCCTGTTTGCTAAATCACAACAGCATTTATTACAAAGTCAGCCTGGTGATATTGCTTTTCAACAGTAGTGTTTAAAAACTGTAATTTAATATTGAGTGACTGACAAAACCTGGCCGGCGTTGCTTAACAAAATGGCTCCAAATGGAGCCTAAACTTCAAGCGTTGCATATCATGTGTTTAACAATCCATTTGTCCTGGTTCCGGTCCAGGTTTTTTGTTTTGCCACTTTCTACGCTGAGCAAATATGAAGTAAATAAAACACATCTATGAAAGAACTCTTGTCCAATCAGACTGTTGGATAATTAAAAATGAGAAATAATTGGATTTTGTCCCATTGCACCATTTTCCAGATTTTATTAAATACACGCATTTGTGCAATTTTGAATTTTGTTTATTTGATTTGCTTGCCAATTCGAAAAGGAATGTAGTTTCTCTAAAGCAACGCCGGCTTGGAAAGAGACGTCAACGGGGTGAGACTAACCCAGTTGCACCCAGACTCAGAGAAAACATGACAGAATTTTACCTCAGTAGAACCTTGGAAAAGCATGAATGGAAATTCAAGCGAAGGGTTCGACGGAGGTCCCTGTGATTCGCTTGTGACGGGAAAGCTGCGTTAAAGGTTGTCACACAAATGTTAAGAGCGGTACACACACTGTAAACTTTCCGGGGGTTTTTTAAACACTCCCCGTGCCAGTCGAACCTGAACCAAGGAGCTGTAGGACACACACACACAAGCTGTTTAAGATTATATGGTTTGGTTGTGTTTATATTACCTTATTATTTACATAACATAGCTTCTTTCTGTTTCGTGAGTTAAACACACACAGTGTTATTCATACGATGCAGGGAGACCTGTAGTGTACCACAATGATTGGTGGGTATTCAGTGCTGGTGTGTAATGAAGACAGCGCCATTGGAGGCTAATATGAGGCAAAGTGTTAGTGTACTGAGGTGTGAGTGATAAACTCCTCATGTAAAAAATCTACTGTAAACTCAAGGCATATTATTACAGTATATGTTACTGTATACTGATATTACAGTTTATTCTATTGCTAGACACTTTTATACACAGTAATTTGCAATGAATTCAAGGTATACATTTTTTTATCAGTACTGCCGATACCTGGGATCGAACCCACAACCTTTGCGCTGCCAACTAGTTGAGCTATAGGACTTATTATACAGTAAGTCACCAAAGGCACAAGAAATTGTGTGTTTTTAAGGCAAAGATGTGAAAGAGCTTTAGCTTAGACACATAAATATTATACAAATCGGTTATGTGGTTATTTGACAGGGAAATTAAATGTCTTACAGTTACACCAAATCACCAATAAGCCTCACAGATACAAAACCTTGATAACTGTGTGAGGAGCTACAGAGTGTTGAAATAGAAAACGGGAGAATTGTGTTTGTATTTTAACAGTTTATAACTTTGGATACAGCTAAATAATATAGTAATAATAATATAGTATTTGCTAGTGTTTGCTGAAGCAAGCCTCACAAATACTACAGCTCAGTGTAAAATACATAAAGAAAATGTATTCTGATTTACATTTGGCAGACACTTTTATCCAAAGCGACTTACAGTACATTCAAGTTATACATTTTTATCAGTACATGTGCTCCCTGGGATTCGAACCCACAACCTTTGCGCTGTTAACAGGAACATGTTTTGTATAATGGCAAATTTTTGTTTTGTAAGATCTCTCTGTTTGTTTACGTTAAATATGGCTTTACTGTTTCTCTGTGRGTCCGTTCAGTGCATTATAGATACTATGCGGTCTATACAGTATTATTGTACGTATTATATACGGTATTGTGTTGTAAATAATGTGTAAACGAAACACACCAGTAATTTCTTTTTGCTCATATGATATTATTTATAACCAACACTAAAACTGTGTAATGTTTTATGGCTATTGTTGTCTAAAATACAGTATATCTCTAGTGTATAAGTCTGCAATCTCTTAACAACACTATTAGATATGAAAGAGGCATTTGAACCATGAATATGGATCCTGTGGTCTATACAACACACTCTGTCACGTTCTCTCAGCTTAGAAAACACCGTTATATTTTCCATTTGCAAAACCTGGGGTCACCATCATGTCTGCTTCTGCCAGGCAAATCCAGATGGGGTTTTCCTATAAACAAGTGTACAAAGACTATTTATACAGTCCACCGTACCCGACGCCATAACACTGATGACAGTCTGTTTAGTGGCCAATGTTGCCATAAGTCACTTTGCGAAATTAAGTAAATGTTTTCATTATACCCATGCTATTGTTTATTGTAGAATGGCAAAAGTCGAAATGTTGCCAGATCCTCTGTTAAAAAGTCATTTAACTCTTTCCTCTGTTTACTTTGGGATAAAGTGCACAACTTGGCACGTAAATAGGATTTGTTGCAGACAGATCACATGAGCCGTTGTGGCTGCCATTTCAAATTTCACCTCAGTAGCTCATAATGTCTCCCATTATTCCATTTCCACCTCGTTTGTTAAACCTTATTGCACAAAATCTTGCGTTTACATTCAGTTTAAATATTGCCTGTCATCAAATTCAGCCTAACACACATTTTATTGTTTCCTAACCTATTTTTACCCTCCTGTTATGTGTGAGGTGAAAATATCGTCAAAGCAATTTTGACAAGTATTCTGGTTAAATATTTAATCTTAAAAATAGTCAGCAAGAAAATATATGTCTATATTTTTAACATAAATATCTGACAATAATAGTTATAGTTTCAATAATTTGCACATATATTTTCTCATGCCCTCTAGAACTAGTGCTTAAAAGGTTTAAGCTTTTTTGTTTTGTCTCATCTTTTAAAGAATTTAAAGCATTTGTTAGTTTTTGTGGTTTCTGAGACATTTCAGAGAAGCCATCAATCAAATGTACAAGTTTTGTTAAGTTATGCCACAAACATTGTTCTGACAATTGTTCCAAGTTTTCTGAAAAGCTGCAGTTTGAGGAATAATTGGGAAAGATGTGAGTTGTATTGAAAGGCTAAATATGCCAAAAAATGTTTGAAATGGAAATAAATCACAGCTTTTTTCTTAACCAATCACAAGCCACCGATCAGCCATGCCCCTCTCTCAGCAAATCACGATGCACCAGCTCACCCGAGACGCTTGCGATCACCTTATCAAATCACAAGTAAATTCCAAGGTTTCGTGAATTCATTGATTGGCCACCTGACTTTTTCCTCAAATTAAGCCCAAATTTCTGTCCTGAACTGACCTGGAGCTTTTAAGAAGCTCAGAAGTTGTAAATTTATTGAAAAATGTATATTTACAGTTCCATGTGCAGTTTGTTGGTGTAGATGGTGTGTGTAGAAGTATTGGGTTGTGGAAAAGAGAGTGGAGGTCTCGTTTTTCATGGGACCATGTTGTGAGACCCCTCAAAGCGACCGAATTCTGTGTTTAAGGGAGAACTGTGTAAATAAACGGTCGTGGTAAAGCAAAGACACATTCACGGAGTTTTAAGTAAAATTACGCTTCGTAAACAAACAGCTGACTGCTGAAAATTCTTGCTCAAACAAACATCCAGCTAATTCAACAACGGACGCTCTTGTCTTGTTTTGGAAATAATTTTAGAGCTTACCTACTGTACTAATAGCTTTCTATATACAATAGTTTAGAACAGAACTGTTGCACTACAAATACTGTACGTTTATATGTTTGTATGTATTTACTAAATACTATGTGTTTACTAAAGTAATGCTTACTTGAAGATTTACAATTATTGATAAAAGATTATTATTAACATATAAGCTAAAGGTTTGCATTGTGTTTAAGGGCTGCTGTTAAATACAAAAACAAAACACCACATGCTTTAACTGAAAAAGAAGGTTGTGTTTTGTCATGTTAAAAGTTGCATCAAACACTTATGAATGGGGTCTCGATTCAGACGCCCATTTTTCTACTGCCCATCACCATTGAGCAGTAGAAAAACGCCCTATGGCATTATACATGGGCAAGTGAGATTTGCATGCCAAGCCACGCCTACCTGGATGGGTGTATAAGTTGGCTGCCAACAGATTTCAGCTAGATGTTTTGGAGCCAAGCAGTCCATGTTTGCAAGCTCTTCACCAGTGGTCTAGTGTTGAAAACCCCCTCTTGCCTCTGTCAAGATGTGTTCAGTGGTGAATTCAACACAACATCACTTGTAACATAGTTCAGAATCTGTTCCTTCTGTCAGGGAAGAAATTTATCAAGTTTTGTAGACTTGCAGACTTGTTTTGTTCACAGAGCTGAGGTCCAGGTCAAATCTCAAGTCCATTTTTTGTGGTTTAAGATTTTAGTTTCCATCTTTAGGTATTTGTTGTCCAATAATTTGGGATTTTGGGCCAAAGTACATGGGGTCATTGATAACTTCATGCTTTCAAGCCTAGGCCGCAAGTTTTCGAACACTTTATCACTTTAAATGATTTAATGTTGCCTTCATTATTTCAAAACGTGAATATTCGTCTTAAGGAAAACTGAATATTCGTTTTTTCCAATATACATACCAGGCAAATAGGTGAGTATGCAATGCAATACTTTGCCAAGTAATTCCCAAGCCAAGAATAACAAGGTTGTTTGAACATTTTATTAGACCCGCTCATAAGTAATCCATGCTGAAATATCTTTATGCTCTGCTATTCCACTTCACAGTCCATCTTAAATGCCGCTTGAATCACAAGGTTTGAAGATGAAAGTATTTGTAGAATGCAGCGACAGAAACTGTATTTATAGAATGACGGATGCCTCGACCCAAGACTCAATTGTGAGAGAAAGACACTGTTTCCCACTTTAAGAATAAAGTTTTCCATGATGTCATGCGTACAGTTTGGGTAAAAACGACGGAGTTAACATAAGCTTGAATGATTTGAGTCTAAAGAGACAGCTTTCCAATGGGACCCCTTTAAAAGTCGACCATTAAGTCATGTTTTGCCGCCAAAGCTGAAACATAAACGAGAGATAAGACTGTTACAGTCTCCAGTTTTTTATATACATTGTCTGATAACTGTAGGGTGTCCCTTTTGTTTCAGTTTGTAGATGGAAAATTGGGGTGAAAAAGTTGGGGTGGTTTATGAGATCATTGCGATGACATCATTCAGGCTGTTTTCGCTGTGGATAGTTGGTTCGTTGAATCTGTTGTAGTTTTTATGCCAGCTTCACCAAATGGAATCGCCAAAACAGTCACCGTTCATTAATTGTAAAGGTAGTTAATTAATGCTAACAAATGGGACCTTATTGTAAAATGTTATGAAAATATATAGAAAATTAGCAACCCAACATTTTCAGAATGCTAATTTCTTATCCTTATATAAAGGCTTTTCTTCAGCTGTGCTGTGGGTGATAAAAATAGATATTTTAACAAATATCTCCATCTTTTAACTTTAGCATCAGTTTCTCATCTTATTTGATTCATAATTTAGAGCCACTGTTGAAGAACACAGTTTTATCTGGAAAATACGTGTGGTCCTTAAAGTGTGACGTTCACTGAAGTGCTACTGTTGAGTAAGACAAGCTTGTTTCATAAACCTCAAGCCATTGTTTGTTAGTTCATTTGTCAGTGGGGGCTTTTAAAATAAACAAACTGAAGGTTTCATTCGCTGCTGTACAGCTTGGTTGTAAACATTGGTGAGAATGCGTTAACTTGTTTCTGATATTACCCTTTTAATAAAAGGAAACAACATTCCAAGCTGTATATAATAATGTTACATAATACGTTACATAAAACATCCCTATATAGAATGACTGGGTGTGTCCAGATGTTTGAGTTGTATCCAATATATGGACAAAAAAAGACACATTTCAGAACTAAATATATATACAAATATGTGTGTGTGTGTGTGTGTATATGTGCGAATCTATCTATCGATCGATCTTTCTATCTATCTATCTATCTATCTATACACACACACACATATCTATATATATGTGTGTGTGTGTATATATATGTATGTGTGTGTGTGTGTGTGTGTGTGTGTGTATGTATATATATATATATATATATATAAGTATATATGTGCAAACAATACTTTTAAGTTTTAACTGAATTTAATCAACTCGCTTTACTCATCACTTCTCACACCAGTGATGGATTGATTTTTTTCTTCTTTGTTTTATAGCCATTTAATGCAAACCAAAACTTGTAACCAAGGGGGCGGGAGAAACCTCTAAGGTTTGTTGGCCCTCGTGTTCAAACTAACACCTGCTGTAAAATACTCATTTTTACAACCTGGAATGAGCGAAAAACCTCGCTAGGACTCTTTCATGTGAATTCCTGCTGATTTTGTGGTGACGATGGGAACAAAATTACGTTCATCTGTTTGAAATTCCCGGTTAGGATGACTTGATCTTTAAAGCTACGAAAACACAAAACTTCAATTTTTTTAGCAATAAATGTAATCGCTGTCGTATCCTAAACTATACAGTCATCATGTTTTGTTTAATGTTGGAATGTTGTGCTCAAAATCCACGTGTATGGGAACAGGAGTCCACTCTTTTTTTTAATTTTACCTCAGGAATGCCAGCCAAATTCCATGTCTTCAAACGCTGACAGAATCTAGGTGAACAACTGGACAAATGTCTAACATCACAATGTCCACCAATGGGATTCGTTCCCAACATTCGAACAGTCTTATAACTTATCTTTTCTCAGCAAAGACAATAAGAAAAACAAAAAAAAGGCCGGATAGGACTGCCAAGGCACAGTGCTGATACGATCACAAAATCGAAGGGCCGCAGCGTTTTCTTATTAAGGAACAGGTGGGATGTTCTGTAACGCATTATTCCCGCTATCGGAATTGCTGGGTGCTCCGAGTTTATCCATGAAATTGCTCACATGTCCGTGCATCATTTCATTTGAACTTTGGATGGAGTTGAAAATTAGGAATAGCTGTTGGATAATATATTTCAGCTGATATTATCAGGCTATTAAATCAATATACATAAATAAATATGTATGGAGTGACAAATGAATACAAAATAATATGTGAATTTGAAAGGAAAGTGAATAATTTGGATAGTCCTGGTTTATGGCAAAGGTGGCATAATTTTTTATTATTATTTTATTATATAATATTTTATTTTTAGTTGAAGATTATTCTCTTAACAAGGCTCAAAACTTTATGATTGTTAAAATGTGAAGACGTGCTGTAAGACCTACTTTGTTCCATATTTTCATGAGAGCTAAACAGCTAAACATGTCTCTTCCGGGCAGTAAAACCAGAAAGATTAGCTCATTGCATCAGCACTCTATTTATAGACATTTAAAGACTCCATATTAAACAAGAAATTCAAGAAACTACTCGGCCACGGTGACCTCAAAACAACCTATGAGGTTTTCCTGAACAGGAATGTCCACTTCCATGTGTTGGGAGACTTAAACCTCGGATTTTGGGGCAGCAGAGATTAAAGGACAGTTTCTTTTTCCAGGTGTTTTATTGTGGATACAAGAGATTTAGGTTGGGAATTTTGTAAAGAGAGAGTCATTTTCTTTAATCTATTATCCAGCTCATCTGAGAAACAAAGTAGCCACCTTTTTTCCAAAACTAGCAAATTTCGGAATTGTTCAATGGCGTCCCTAGGAGTTCTGTGGAGTTCTGAGGTTTGTTGTGTAACAAAAATTGTCCCAATTAAAATACAACATTTAAATTAGGAAAATTTAAAACGCAGATCTTGAGATTAGCTTGCAATGGGTAAAACTCTAAAAAGACTAAGTCTGGGTTTTAAGCAATGATACACACACATATTTTCCACAGTACTGTATTCACTTAGGCCGTAAACTGTAATACAGTTTTTTTTCAGATGAAAATAAACAGAGACATTCTTGGTTGTTAATTCTCTTTCGTCCAGCTTGCGTCGTACATCATGTTCCTCTACAATAGTTGAAACCACACATGCTAAACCCAAAACAGCCTTTTTAGGTGAAATCCAGTCAAATCTAGCGCAGAGGTTCTGTCCCTTTGTAGATCTTTCAAACTTCTTCACAACGGGTACCGGGCCTGGTTTCTTGGACTTGCGATATAGTTATTAGATGGTTCCGTTAGCATCCCAGCCCCATTTATATTCAGAACGTGTCTGTTTCCAAACATCTGCACAGTATCGGAATAACAGAAGTAGAGGAATTCATTTGTAAACAACTTAGGTATGTATCAAAGCTGTAGCGAAGGTAAGTTAAAACCACATGTTGATTTGAATGAAAATCACCTGGAGGTGATGAGGGGTGTTCTGTTGTTGACAGGAATGTAGCGGAGGTGAGCGGCGGTGAGCGGCGGTGTGAGAGAGGCAGGCAAACATACTCATTTAAAAGAAAACAAACTAATGTGTTGCAGCTTTGAATCTACAGGCATCCAAAACAACACTTTAAAAGTTTATACCGAGCTTTCTAGTTCATCTGCCTGCCAGAATTGAAGACTTAAAACAAATGGGGACTTTATTATTCCTTAAAGGAGCAATATAGTCCATTTTACAACTTCCTACCCAATGAGAAAACTCAGATTATTTGCACGATTTTTACCTGTTATTTTGGTGGTCCTGGATTTGTAAATCTAGGAAGAATATTTCAGGCAAATTTTATGTCCGAACAGCCATGTAATAGGAGAATAATTTGCAAAGCTTTATTTAAACACCTCTCGCACACAGACCATGGAATTTTAACCACTGGTTTACAATAACTTATGTATTTATGTACAATGTTATTATTGTAGTTATTGCGATTATGGAAGTGTATTGAAAGGTTTATGTTAGGGATAGAAATATAGATTATTTATGATATAAAATAAGTAGATGTTTTGCATCTTATAGGTTTTACATTAAAATATGTTTGTGCTATGCATGTGCCATTTGTTTGAAATGACAGATTTCTAACTGACAACTTTTTGCCTTGATACATGTACTTGTTCAAGCTATTTTGAAATGCATGTAAAAATGGACCAATAAGTGCTCTGATAGCTTTGTCTATGGTGTATTTAACTTATAAATAGCTGCTATTTATAAGTTAAGTAAGACAAGGCAGACTTCTGTGAACAGTGTTTGTGCTTATAGTGTTGTGCTAAAATACAAACAACAAAATACCACTTTTTATATTGAAATTGTTTAACTCAGTCTGCTGGTCTGACCAATAGGAGTCTGTGGTTTAAGGCGCATAAAACTGTGTGTTATGGTGGCAGGTTGCCTATAAGACTTGGTTGTCATCTGACATATAGATTCATTGGCATCTTATTTAAACAGAAGTTTGTGTTGCTTTCATGCCCAAAACATTGTCTTTTAAAACTAGTACTACGTTGTAGGGCCTCAGGATATTTTAGCAGAATTACTTCTAACACAAACTACTTCTGTCTGTATATGTCTACACATTGTTTTCATAACAGAATGGAATCTTTATTTAACGCCACATGACTGCAACTTCGCTTTAGCGTGACGTGACCAGAGCGTTGCTATGCTAAAGAATATTTAAAGTTTGTAACCTAATGTTTATGTATCCCATGCTGCCGGCCATAACAATGTGTCAAACTAGCGAACGTTTACTGTATATACATGCTTATCATGGAGGCTTAGCGGGGGCTAATGGCTAGTAGCAAACGTCAATATTTTGGTTGAAGCACTGTTAGCTACTTAGAAGTCGTAACACGGTTTAATTCGTCCTTTTGAGGTGGGACTTATTGTCTACGAACGGCTAGTTGTGTGTTTTGACTAGCCAATCCAGTCACCCAATTCATTCAGTCTTCCCTACCAGTCCTACTTAAATATCAAAATGATGACTTGTAAAATATTAACATTTTCAGTATTATGTTGTGTCAGTAAGTATGTTGTGTCTGTTGACTTTTGGTATTTATTCAGCCAATTGTGAGGTAATTCTATCACATTACGTAGCCTCATGCTAACAATGCAATGTTGCGTTATAGCCTTATTTTTGGTATTCGCTTGCCCCTAACCTTTTATTGTACGTACTTGTAAACAAACCAGTTTATAATAGTTAGTCGTTTGGGAATTTGACACTGGCCACGCAAATTTATTGGTTTGGAGTGCTAGGTTGGGTACAAAGTCTTTTTATCTTATCATTTTTGGTTCCTAACTTCACTAAAATATTATTTTCTTTGCTATGGCAAAAGTGCTACAGCAAATTTTGGAATATTTCTATTATTTACCGGGTGACTCACTCTGGAGAAACATAATCCTAAATGCTTATTCCTATCATAATAAACCGTTTGGTAAAACATTATGTAGACTGACTCACAAAGGCTGTCTTCATTCAAACAGTTCTCGAATGCAGTTCCTGCTAAACACTTTTCATACTACAAATCAATCAACTAAAGCCACACACTGAGAAAAAAACAAAACATATATCCTTAGACGACATCTGAATAGTCTACGTTTTAAACATTTAAAACATGTAACAAGATGCATGCATAGTGTTACATGTATGTTTTTTTGTCTTCGTGATTTTCCATAGTTACCTAGTTCCTACCTTGTCTACCGTGTTGTTGGGTTGCAAGATTCTGACATTTGAAACTGTTGACCTAAAATAGAATTAATGTCCTTATTGTTCCTGTGTAGCTCAACTGGTAGAGCGTTGTGCTAGAAGCGCAAAGGTTGTGGGTTTGATCCCAGGGAACACTGATAAAAATGTAGACCTTAAAATTCACTGCAAGTCGCTTTGGATAAAAGCCAAATGAATAAAAGTAAATGTTTTCACCTGCATGTTGCTGCAAACCCATATGACTATGGAATACAAACTGTAATTTTCGTACAAATTGAAATGAATTGGGACGGAGGCGTCAAAACCGAGCCTTCAGGCAAAGAATATTTGAATGTGATTTCTTAAGTGTTCCTTTAGCTCAGTCGGTTGTGGGTTCGATTCCCAGGTAGAATTCACTGACAAAACGTGTAACTTTGGATAAAAGTGTCTGCCAAATTTAATTACAATGAACTTCAGAATTTTTCCTGTATTTGATTCATGGAGGAATGAAATTAAATTTACATTTGTTCATTTTGGAAACGCTTTTATCCAAAGTGACTTACAGTGAACGCAAGGTACACACCTTTTAATCAGGATTTGTCTTCCACTGGGATTGAACCCACAACCTTTGTTGTATTCATGTTTGGTTAATATCCAAAACATGCTAATATGTTCATGTTTGGTTAAAATAATGCAGGATACATTGTAGCTGCTGGCGGTTGTGACACAGCGAACAAGAATCTGGTGACACCATTCTGCCCCCTGATAGTTTTGAAGTGACACTTCCAGGCATTTGTAATCCAGTCTGTCACAAGAACGTGATTCAGAGCTGAGCTTGTGTAGCGAGTCAGTCTGACATCCACTGGCTGAGACTCAGAGACATTAGCCTCCCACATTAGCCTCAACGCTGGAGTTTTGTTTATTGTAGGCTTCCTTTAAAAAAAGTCAAACCACCTGTATATAGAATTTAAACATTGTAGTATCGCTATTTCTCTAGAAAACTAGAAAACTGAAAATTTTCAAGACCTTGATGTTGGTTTAACAAAGACTTGCCTGAATGACTTTAAAAACGTTGAAGCGTCAACATGTGATTTCATGAGGTTTATATACTTGCGATACTTGATTGGAACAGACAGATAGTGTTTTATAAGAGCCGTTTTCTCATGGGTGTTAAGAGCGAAACATGCTTTCGTGTGTTTATTCAGGCTTTCGGCCTCAAAGGAAGGCAAGACTGTTCTGAAATACTGAAACTCTAATGTAGCGAATCAACCGTCAGTAAGATGATAAAGGAACATAATATTTCTACTGACAAGTTACATAAGTTACCTCACCTAACTCGCCTAACTTGTTTAGTTTAAACATGGCGGAACCCAACGTTTCGGTTAAAGGCATTATCAATCGATTATCTTCAAAGGAGTCTGACAGGGTCACCACATGTATCATGTGACGTTGTGGGAACTCGCCTGTACCAACAACAATATAGTCTTGGTCTTTCCTTGTCAGGGTGAGAAATTTGCTGCCTGACAGCTTGTTTCAACCTAGGCTGTTCGGTCCAATCCAAGACGTGAAAAGACAAATAGTAGTGCTGTTCAAAATTCATCCATTCTGTTACACTGGTGGTCCACTGGTATTCCACCACCAAACTGTACCACCAGTGTCTCAAAAAGGATGAATTTTGAATTACAGATTTGTTATAGATTAAAACTGTGAGTATTAGGGTAAAATACGCTTCCATTATTCACCTACAAAAAAAACCCAAGGTGGCTTTGCAGAACAATATAATAACCTTTCTAAAACTGCCTCACGTAACTAGTCCCAGGAATATGTTGTGTTCTGAATGCTGGTCTGGTGTTGGTCCAACCTGGATTTTAACTAGTATAACCATGGTTTATGGTTATCAAACAGGAAGCCAAACAAAACTTGCAACACTGACTTGGTCACCAAGCAGGTTTGTAGTTAGATTGCTAACTTACTGAATTAGTTAAACTAGTTAGTATGACTGCGTGATAAAAAGCTTTAATATCCACCACAAACAAAAGGAATGCAACCGTCTTTAACTATGAAGCATCTACAATATTTTCACAACACATGGAGATTCAAGTCTTACAGTTGAGTTGTGGAAATCCTTAGAAACCTGTGAAGAGGTTAAATTTAAGGGGAATACATAACTCTTACCTCACAAGACTAAAGTGACACTGACCTATACACCAAATACATTCCTCAACATATACAGTAGTTTTCAGACTAAACACGAACAAGTGTTACGTGTAGGTCAGCGATCTCATCTGAAACATAAACAACCCTTTCCAATCGTAAATCAAACTAAGAAAACGCATCCCTGTTTTCCTGTCAGGAATCAATCGGTTGTTAAATTGGGAACGGTTATGTGAAAAGTTGGGGTAAACATATCTTAAAGGATTTTATTAAACTATGGTCAAACACAAGCAAAACGCAAATTGAAAATGACAAGACAGGACATCGGCAAAAGACAATTTTGTCATTTATTTTGGTGTGAACATGTTTTAAAAGTTAGGATGTCCAATTTAAGAGGAGATTGTTCAAAGCTAAACTAAATATCACAAACATTTGCCTGTTCTACAAATAGAAACTGTGTTTTTTACCCTGAGCAAAATGGATGGATGGATGAATGTAGTGAAAACGGTGGCACTTTTCAGTAGAGAAATCTGGTGTTAAAAACTGATATCACCAAAAACACGACTCCTTGTCTCAGCCCTGTAAGAAATAAACAGCGTTCTGAAAAGAAAATGGGCTAAAATATCAGTGTGAGAAAACACCAGAATCTCTGATGTTTGATTTAGGCTGATAAAAACCAATGAATCATGCACCGCCGAGTTTGGTGAGTCCACTGAGAACAGGAATATTAACGCAAGAGTATTTCTGAAGACACGCTACTGATGAGGTTCTCAACAGAGGTTTGTGCAGAAGATGTCGTGACCTCGTGGTCTGTTGAAAGGCTTAAACAAATATTTTGTGCAGGTTTGTACGTTCTTTTAAGCGTTTCATGTAGTAGACGGATGGTTTTAGAGCAGCGTTTGGGAGTGTTTACCTGTGAATGTGGTGATCTTCCTGAGACAGTGCAGTGGAGACAGTGAGCAGAGGGTCATTAAAGACTGGAAACATTAGTATGGGCCTCAGTTGGATATGACACAGCTGTCTGTTGTTGCACTGTTCTCCTCAGTCTGTTTCTGTCTCTACTGTTCTCCTCAGTCTCTACTGTTCTCCTCAGTCTGTTTCTGTCTCTACTGTTCTCCTCAGTCTCTACTGTTCTCCTCAGTCTGTTTCTGTCTCCACTGTTCTCCTCAGTCTGTTTCTGTCTCCACTGTTCTCCTCAGTCTCTACTGTTCTCCTCAGTCTGTTTCTGTCTCCACTGTTCTCCTCAGTCTCTACTGTTCTCCTCAGTCTGTTTCTGTCTCTACTGTTCTCCTCAGTCTGTTTCTGTCTCTACTGTTCTCCTCAGTCTGTTTCTGTCTCCACTGTTCTCCTCAGTCTCTACTGTTCTTCTCAGTCTGTTTCTGTCTCTACTGTTCTCCTCAGTCTCTACTGTTCTCAGTCTGTTTCTGTCTCCACTGTTCTCCTCAGTCTGTTTCTGTCTCTACTGTTCTCCTCAGTCTCTACTGTTCTCCTCAGTCTCTGCTGTTCTCCTCAGTCTCTGCTGTTCTCCTCAGTCTGTTTCTGTCTCTACTGATCTTCTCAGTCTGTTTCTGTCGCTACTGTTCTCCTGTATATTGGACTATAGGTTGTATATTGAGTTAATGAATTTGGTCCTTTGCGTAAAAAACAAGTGAGACGCGTTTAAAAGTTGAGCCAATCAGCTTTGAGCTTCTAAGAAAGGGGAGGTCGCTGTGACAGTACAGAATTTAGCGGTGGCAACGCCCACAAGCCTTAGTACCAACCAACCAAAGCTGTACCAACTTTACCTCAAAACCAAGTAGGGAAGACTACTGTACTATTTTTAAATGCATATTTGACATAATTGATTGTAAAAGTCTGCTAAAACAAACAGCAACTCTTGTGTCCTCAAATGTTTGACTGTCCTTACGGCTAATGGCACAAAATGTCTCTCCAAGAACCGCGGTTCTGTTGGGTTCTGTGCCAACTCTTGGGAGGCAGCTACATGTTGTTTAATGTGAGGCCCACATGGAATAATGAGTCCGTGACCTACAACGCAACAGGACTTAGTGCTGACAAAAGTTGACTGTTTTGTCGAGCTGCAGGCAGGTTTTGTGAGTGGGCAATTGTATGCAAAATGTGATAATTGTGATAATTTATCAGCCTGACATATCCAGTATCTGTGGAAACGTGGAAAAAACGTGGAAATTATAGTTTGCTCACTGAAGAGAAAGCAGTGTGTGTGTGTGTGTGTGTGTGTGTATATGTGTGCGTATATATGTGTGTGTGCATGTATGTGTGTGTGTACTTACCCTGTACAGTGATACAAAGGGGGCTGCAACCTACTCTTGTGCCTAAAGTGTGTCCGTTGGAGGGAGGGGCTCAGCCGAGCCCCCTCTGTTTTAAGACCCTCCCAGAGGCAAAGACATATCAGTTTCTCTCTCATTGAGAAGAGAATCAGTTCTACATGGGACCAAAGCCACGCTCTGGAGCCGAGCCGTGTGCGTTCCCAGAGAGACCCTCGGTCACGTTTGTCCGTAGACGATCTGTGAGATCTGTGGAGATCTGTGGTCAGTCTCGCAGGCAGCCTGTTGATAACTAACCCACTGGTAGGTGATACCTGACTGGAAGGACTGAAGCGAGTTGATGCCCTGACGTTGGCAGCGTACGCTGGGCAGAATGACTCTACTGGGCTCCGAACATTCCATTCTGATTCGCAGCAAGTTTAAATCAGGTGAGCCGTGTTTCTCCTCAGAGTTGTTTGTGCAGGAAGCCGTCCAATACTGACTTGCAGCGATTGCTTGTTGACCTTGTAGTGTGATGAATTTGTATTCATTTAAGAGCAATAGAGATAAACAATAATGTTGCTCACTAACAATGTATGTAATAATGTCAAAATGTGGACAAGTCATGTGGAGATTTTGATAGAAATATACAGTTAATATATAATTTTTACTACAATATTTAAGCCCTACATCAGGTCTAATATAAGTTAGTGCAGATGTAAAAAATACGCAAACCTGGCAACACACTGCTCTGTACCTGTTGGTTGTTGTATCTGCCCTCACACACACAACTTCCGACATACGTTTACAAAAGCTTGCCAGGCTTTGATATGGGGTCAAAGGTTATCAGACATTGTCATAGTGACACAGTACTGAAATCTGAAGACTTTATAATCACTTACAAACAAGACGGGTTAAATTCTTCCTTTTTCCCCTGCTTTCTTCCCACCAACTTACTTTCTGTCTCTTCCAACTTATTTCCATGTTTTTATCTGTTCCTAATATCAGAACCTCTATTTACAAACAGATCTGACAGCAACGTAACGTATTGTGTACAATGCTGCCATCTTTCTGATAAAAGTGTTACTGAATGGATCAGAACAGAACCTCAGACAAGTTTCTGACAGACAAACGGTGTCTCAGCTTTCTCAAATGGATTCTACAGTATTCTGGTTTGGCGCAATGCTGAGTTACCAGACGAAATTACAGATGAAATTACAGACAAAATTGAGCGTTTCCCTCAGTGAAGGGAAATGACCTCAAAGCTCAAGGGAGTGAGGACCTAATATTCTGGTTCAGGCAGAGGAATGATGGGAATGTCCATTGTATGTATAGGCTAGTTTTAGCAACACACAACGTTAGCACTGTGTTACTCAATGGATGGGAGACTAAGTACACATCTGTTTTGTGGCAGGAACAATTGAAGCTCTCGTTGTGGTTGTTTATGAGTATGTGATAGGAATCTTACAGTGTGTTCCCTGTGGATGTGTTTGGCTCACTGAGGTTCGTCGGCAGGGCCAACAGGACATGGCGGCCCACCCCACCACTGTTGGGCGATTACGTAACTCTGCTCCTGCCACTATTTCAAATGTCACGTTCTAGACTTTGCTTCTGGAGGTCAAATTGTTGAATTAAGTCATTGGGTATGATTACTAAAGATGCAGGTGGACCAGCCACACTTTTACATCTGTGCTATACAATATAAAGTATATATACTTTGTATATATATATTAATATAATTGTATATATTGGCTTTTATTATATATAAAATGGCAAAGATCCATTAACAAATGCCATTAAAGCAGAAATTTTGTGGTGCTGGCAACCTCAGTGACTAGTGGGCGAATCCTTTTATTATCACATTCTGTTTATCATATGAGTTTTTATATGAGTGGTATGTCCCCACCATATTTAAATCACCATTGTAGAAAAAGAGATTTTTCTAGAATTTTTCTAGATTTTAATGGGCTATAGGCCTATTGTGTTAGATTACAAAGAGATTGACCGATGTCTTATAAACCCTTTGACCCGCCTTTCCAACATGCATGAGTGTGGGAAGAGCGATGCTCTCCGATTGGCTCTTGAGAGGGTCGGTTCCCCGGTGGCCAATAGCGCGATTTCTCCCATCACCTCTGCTATCGTCCACCCCGCCTCCAAGCCTCATTCATGGGAAATTAGAGTCATGCCATATGTCCATCATTAAACTTAAATGAGCTAATTAAACAAGTTTCCTTGTGTCAAAGAAGAGATGTTGCCAGGACCACACAACAATTTAAACATAAAGCGCCGCCGGCTCCCGTGGCAACAGCTGAATGGCATATGTCCCAGATTCAAGTTGGCATTTGGTGGTGTCATGAACTTTCGTTTCACCACGTATATAATCACACACAAGAATATCTAGCCATTTAGCCTTAAGGTATCTGTATGTACATGTGCTAGGCCTGTGTCATGTCAAGAAAATAGCCTTGCTATTTATAGCCAATGCAGTTAACATGTTCGTAGAGTTTGTTTAGGCTTTCTGCTGGAAAGGAATTCATTGCAAAATCACATATAAGCTTTTTTAAATTTCTCAGTTGTTTTTACTAGATAGCAGTGAAATTACATGGACAGCAAATTGTGTTCGTCTCCAGATGTACTTATTGTTGTGTTTTTCCAAATGCACCTTAGAAAATGACTCAATACGTTTTGTGCATCATCTCTAGAGTTTCAGACAGGAGTTCACGAATATCGTAAGCAATGTTTAGCCTTCCTGTAGCTCAACTGGTAGAGTATTGTGTTAGCAGTGCAAAGGTTGTGGGTTCGATCCCAGGGAATGCAAATGTTTAAGAAAAAATGGATAAATTGAATTTACTGTAAGTCGCTTTGGATAAAAGTGTCTGCCAAACAAATGTACATGCTTAAATTTGACAATTATTAATCTTAAATTATGCTATAATAATTTTCGTAGTCTCTACTCCTACCGCAAGTCAACAGTCTAATTTGTGTCTCTGTTTTTCCCCAAGAAATGTTTTGGAGAAACATGCGTGAACGTATGAAACCGAGACCGTACTGCAAACAATAAAATCGACCTCTGTCAAGGACACCAAGCGTAGGATAATTTGGACTCACAATATGTTTAAATAGGGATGTTCTGACATAGCGCTCGTACTTTGCAATCAGCATAAATAATGTTTAATTGCCCTCATTTGAACAAATTACACAGGGTACAAGTTGTTTTTGCAGGTATATGCCTGGAAGACAAGTGAGTCAGTTCATGTGGTTTTCATTGCTGAAAGGGTCGTGCGATTTTGGCTGCAAAGCTGCCATCGTTCTTTTTGAGGGCAATTTTTGGGGCAATCAACAGGCCTGGAGCTTTCTTGTCACCCCTGTAAAATGTTTTCGTGGTGCCAAGAGGCATTTTTCCACTTACAGCCTTTATTAATTCACCTGTTCCTAACTCTTTAGGCTTTGTGAGAAACAACTATTCCTAAAAAAACGCAACATTGTAGCATTCAATTTTGATCTAGATTAGTCCAGATTGAGTTCACACTACCTGCCAAAATCAGACTGGTACTAGACTGCTCCAAATTCATATCAGCGATCGTACGAGCAATCTGCCAGTATTGTTAATGCATGAGACGTTGATTCTGAGCGCCAAAGCCGAGCATCATTCGTTTTTTCTTGGTTGTCCACATACTTGCCGTCCGTGACAGTTGCTGGCATCAGACGCAGAATCACAGGTTGCCCAGTTTGTGACCTAAACAAAAGCAGATGTATGCAGATTGCTTTTGCATGATGTCAGAGGTATGAGGGAATATGTGGCCATCAGTCATTCGTCGACCTCGCAATCATTCAGCCGGCTGATTGGTTGCGATGATAAATGGATGAACGAATGTGCAAACAAATCAACACAGACGTGCAGGAACTGGTGCGTGTCCATATGTTAACCAAAGCTTGTGTTTCATGAATAACTTGAAGAAAAAACAGCAGTTATTTATTATCATAGAAGCATTTGTTTCTTTCTTCTAATTTGACTGGCTAGTCACGGTTCCAAAAGTGCTAATATTTTGTATAACAGCACTGGTATGTTGTAACGTTCCAGTTCTTTGCATTTGTGGCATCAAATTTGTGGAGTGAAAACAACGTAGCATTTTACCTGAAGTGAAAAGCAGTTTTTTTTTTTAAGTTGGACTGTCTGTTACGTCTAGCACTAGGATTGCTTAGCATGTGGTCTCCTTCGTTGGCAACGCTTGAATCTTTGGCTTGTTTTAAAAGCATCTTTGTTGACGCATAAAAATAAACAGAATAACCTGCCAAATTTTGTTAGAAATGCAAGTTGCTCAAAATTGTCCCTTTTATAGAATGAAATACCACACCTGCAGCTGACTCAGAGACATGCAGGTATTTAATGCAGCGCTGTTGCTAATGCAATGTTGCTCAATTCATCACGATTATGTATAGACCAAGACTCACACGCAAGCAGTGGCGCCGTGCAGCACCGACAGTCATGATGTAAGCCACGCCCCCAAAACAAAGATAAAATGAAGCAACAGGCCCACAAATATTTCTTAAAACAGGATGCAGGGCTACGATAAACACGGCTCCTGGCTTTTAAACAAATCGTCCTTGCAGTGTGTGGTCCTCTGTGGTGGGTGGTGGTCTTGTAAGAGGTGGGCCGCACACGCATGTGTCTCTGAAAGGGATGATGTGTTCCTTCGTTTCTTGATGAGTCATTATCTTTCCTCTCTATCTCTCTCTCTTTGTATTCCTCCCTTCCTTCCACCCACAGTCCTGCAGTTGAGACTCCAGCAGAGAAGAACACGAGAGCCGCTGGCTGACCAGGGCACCATGCCTCGTGAGTAACACCTCCGCTTCGCCTCCACTCCACAACACAGATAAACATCACTTCCGACATGCGCCACAACCACACGGAATTGCATCATTTCCTCGTTCCAAAACTGGGTTCAAACCTCTTGACCTGAAGAGTTTTTGTCAGAGCGTCTTAGCTTGGTACGTTCTCAAACCGGTGATTGTTTGGCTTTTTTGACACAGAACGTTTCCTGTTAGCGAACTCCTTACGCTAGCATATAGCCAGAACTTATTTTCTAGACATTTTTACATCAAGTTTGTGTCTCTGTAACAACTATTTGTAAAAGCACATAAACATTTATTGTATCATTTATATTGCCTCATGTCTAAACAAAAAAAAGATAGACACTGAAGAAAGAGGAGAACACAGGTTTTCAAATTGGGGGCCAAAAGTGACAAAGCGTGGTGCATTATGGGTAGGCACTGTCAATATAAAACAGCAGTAATGGCAGAGGTAGATGTTAGCTGATGCACACTAAACTGACACACTGCTAATAAACTGACATACTGCATGTTTTTGTGGCATTGACCTCATTGGAATGCTCACAGTTACACCAACAACACCTGTTAACATTTAAATAGAAGATTTAAATCTCTTATACATGGGACTGGAGACCTTTGCATACTGGACACCAGATTTTAAGATTTTATCTGCCTATTTTAAACTCTGTCAGGCGATTAAATTGGAGCTAAAAGCTAATAAACAGATGAGCCGTCATAACAGCATTTCTTAATACCTGAAAACCAGATTATATGATACGTTCATTTCCATTGGGAAAATCAGCAGGATTCATAAATATTGTCGTCTAATGAAAGTCGGTTGAAAGATGAGTAAGATGATTCAAAGCCAAACACCTGAAGATATTAAAGAAAACAGAGACATACAGGCCAGCCACCTAATAAAATATACTAGAGACTTATCGGTATGTCTCATATTGTTCTTTAGATTTAATATAAATATACAGATAGCTCTAATAGAACACATTGATATGTGTCGCAGGTTAGCCACTGTATATTTTATATAGGTGTTTAAAGATGAGCGGTTGAATGGCTGGCACATATTTGTAGAAAAATAGATAACCTGCTAACTTGCTTTAGATAACCTGACATGAGTGTGCACAGGAAACACAAATGTGATTGGCCAGTCTGATTGGTGATTGCTGATTGGTCCTTAAAAAGGAATTTTCATTGGCTGTTTATCTTTATATTGTAGTCAAGGGGTCAACAAAGCTGATAAAATTTGTATGTTTTTTTAGGTTTCTTGTAACTTGTAAGGCTCAAGTATTCATGTAGCTGGTAGAGCGTTGTGTTAGCAGCGCAAAGGTTATGGGTTCGATCCCAGGGAACAAAAGTACTGATGAAAATGTAGGATTTGTTGCTTTGTAAGTTGCTGTGAATAAAAACATCTGTCAAATGAGTAAATGTCAAAAAATATTATTAAGACATTTAAATAGTTGCTTTGCAGGCGTTTAGAAAATGTATGTTTTTTCTTCTTTGGCTGGATTTAATATAGACAGTGTTTGTTACCCTCCAAATGTTTAACATGACATTTTTTATTTATATACAGTATCACTCTTCCTCACAGAATCTGTCCAATTAAAAGCATGCGATTTATTCCAGCCTAATGTACATAAATCATAAGGCACCTTACATTTCAAAGGGCTGGAGTTATGCAATCTACCGCGTTCTTGCGCTGAGGCGATATTTCAGTCTTTCCTCAGGTTCTGAGAGGATGGGCCGCACATACGTCCTGTGTGTACATTTCCCCGCCAACATCTGGTCTTTATTAGACACTTGAAAGCAGCAGTCGGGCCAGAAATATGGACATCTCGGGTTTAGTGTTTGACTTGTGCTTGTGTTGAGCGCTGTCTGGATTAAAGGTTTGTGGGGTCTGTTCCAC
>JBAJNP010003631.1:0-38299 GCA_036877545.1 Yasuhikotakia modesta | reverse complement strand
CCTTGTATCCTTCATGTCTTTGAGACTTTAAATTGCAGTTCTGTTTCTTATGGGTCAGGTTCACAGAATCACTCAAAGAAATAAAAGAGATGAGAAAGGAAAGGAAATGAGCAGCTGACGCAGATATCAGACTTATGGACTGAAACCTATTCAGTTCTATGTGGGCGGGGCTTCCCATCACTGGAGTCAAATCTGGTGAGCTTTAAACACCAAAGTTTGTCACCACATCTTTTCACTACTCATTTGCATAATGTTTTCTTAAAGGTGCTACAGAAGATTTGAATTCATACAACAATATTTGCTCCTAATCTTTACATAAATCACACTGAAAGCCAGTGTGTGTCACAAAACATTCTTTACTGTGTTACTTACGTGACTGTATAATGCATCATATTAAATGTAAACAAGTTGTTACTTGACAGTCTATTCTAGCTACACAAACACATAAATATTTACCTGTCATACCAGAAGAAACCACATACACACATCATTCAATATCATTAGAAATACAAATTATGTAAATCACTGATATTTTTACCACAAGGATTCATTTATAGTACTACTGCCTTCCATTTATAATTATTAATAAAGTTGCTTTACATTTGTATAAAGTTGAGGACAGGGTTTAAGGGACTCACACGCACATAGACAACATTAATTACACCATGAGGTAAAGCGTTTTATTACCGGATAATGGGAAGCAGAAGTTTTGCCGAATAATCTGTCCAATCAGCAGCTTCTCTCTGTAATTTCCTTTGGATGAGGAAAAGGAAAACTGTAATTTTAGACTTATTTTCTTAAATAATGTTTGACCCTGAAACCAATTATTTTTAAAACTAAAATTAATTATAAAACTGGAAAAGCAGTATTTCCTACTGTGCACTGAAAATGGGTATGAATAAATACACATACATATAAATTTAAAAATTCATGCAATGTGTCGTTGTGTTTTCCTGTTTTACAAAAAGATATTTTGGCATATTTTGAAAAAAGAAAGTAAAGTTTTAGGAACCTAACAAAATTGATAAATTTCATAAGGGATGTGGTTTCATATGTGGTTGAACATGGAGGGGGTCTGGCATTTGCGGACTGGCGGGGGTTGTGGGTAGGTGGGTGATCATGTGTGATACAAACAGAGCAAGTGAAACAAACAGGGCAAGGCAGCAAAATTCATTCTTAACATTTAAGACACATTCCTGCTTTATTTTGTAACTGTTGCTCTACGTAAACATGTTATTTCAATCTAACATGTTTACATAGATCAACAGTCTTTGAGTTTTGGGACTCAACAACAGTTTGTTCCCAGTGTGTCATTCCATGAGTGTCACGTTTTTAAGATGCTTGTCAAGTTCAAAGATGTTTGACATTTTCAAATGTTTTGAAACCCACACATTGCTCTGCACAGCATCCAGCTTTTTGAAAAGCAAAAACACATCTGTCTGTGTCATTTTAATGTTTTCATTTTCAGCCTGTCACACAGAAGCCTCTGACTGTAGGTCTGACTGTTGGTGTTTTGCCTTATGACTGTTGTTATTTGATAAAAGACACAGGTGTTAAGAACAGGTAAACTTTAACAACACATATGCAGACGTTAATGTTTTGTTTAAGATCAAAACAACTTGATACTTATTCTGTATGTGTAAATAACTCCTTTATGCAGTTGCCATTTCATGAAATTGATCAAGAAGATCATCACAGGTAGTGCTGTATCTAGCTGTGCAACGCCATGTTTCTTATTCAGATGAATCTTCAGTGATATATCAACACCTGGTCGTGTTCATAAAGGATTATTATTATCACGGCTGTTTAGCACATTTCAGCTTTTGGAATTTGAATTAGTTAAATGATGCAGACTTTACAAAGAAACTGTTACTGAAAGATGGGGTGGTTATATTAGCCAACAGAAGACGTTGAAACGTCACAACGTTCTCAGAACGTTGAAAGTCAAAAAGTTATCTTAAAGCTTTCATAAACATTCTTGTACAACTTCTTTAACGTTGAATGTACAGTAATATATAAAACGTTATATATTTAAAACAATACTTAAATGTTCTTAGTACATTCAAAATAAAATTTCTAATGTTTTTGTTATTTGTGTTTATTATAAAAATCACTATGCCTACGTCCCTGAAAACCACATATGCAAGTGTGTGTGTGCATGCATGTGTGTGTGTCTGTGTGTAATACACAGAGTTGAAAAAGATCAGCAGAGTTCAGATTCAGTTTATTCTCCATTTCAGCCAATGGCAAATCTTGCTGAGCTGTTCAGGGTTCAGGGATTGCCCTCAGCCTGTGCAGCGGGTGAAGCAGCAATCAATGGAGTCTCTCTTGGGTAGAGAAAGACCCTGAACAGAAGTGAAATTTCACATTATAGAATACATTTTTCTTTCATTTGGTGCTCTAAAATCTTCTGGGTTTCCAGTGACTATATGCAGCATATTTGAATAGACCTTGTAGCTGAAATCACAAGCTTCCTTTAACATAGAAGCAAAATAAATCGAATGATAAATGTAGATCAATACATGTTCTACTGCAGGATTTATTTTGATCATGGCTGAGTTTCCTTACAATAATACTGCAAACATGCTCCCATTGTCACAGTGTAATTTTCTGTTTCAAAGTTATTTTTATTTAGCAATAATTGCTTAAAATGCAATATTGTATGTAGATGGTACTGTGCTGTGATTGCAGAAACTAATAACATTATGCTACATTTGAGACAACAGAGCAGGTGTGTAGCCCAATAGGTAGAGCCCAGTTGTGTTAGCAATGGGGTTTGAGTCCCAGGGAACACATGTACTGTAAGTCGCTTTTGTTAAGCGTCTGAAAAACGCTTGAATGAACATAAATGGAGAACGATGTTTTTTACTTTTTTAAGTTACATAATCCATCAGGGTAGACTAACTGCCCTGCTAACCAGCCAACGCCTGACCCATTGATTTAGCCTATAAACATTCCCTGAAGGCATCCCTGATCGCTCTATGCACTGCCACGCTCTTTACCAGCTCTAAAGTGACAACTTATTATAGCCCTGCGGCCGTAGCTGAACGTGTACACGCATATCCCCTTTCCGTTTCTAAAAACTCCCATAACATTAGCTTGTGCCCAAAAATTCAATTAGGAAGCTGAACAAGATATGTGATCTATCATTATTCCATTGGCTTCACATTCACAGACTGTGTAAAAACAGACAGAATTATGACTATACAGCAATGATGAATGTTGGACTGATAAATCACTGGGTAGGTTTTCACTTAAGGATGGCTTAAAGCTTTCCCACTGTTTCTAAGATGGCAGGCATTAGCTAATTTGTAATGCTGATGAAGACAGATATTGTTAGAAGATGATGGGTTGTGCAACATGAACTCCCGGGATATCAGCTGGCTGGTTCCAAATATTCATGCCCCAGAACTTCACCTCACTGTGTGGGGTAACTCACAAGTGCACTCCTCAACCTGTGAAGGTATTTATTCACTCAAATTGGACGTTCCTTTTGATGTCAAGGTGAACTTTGCTATTAAACTACTTGTCACAGGTTTTATTCGGGATAATATTTACATTTGTTTTGGTTTTTTTGCACTGAGGCAGTCATGTGTTAAACAGTAGTTGCATCTTTGGCCAAAGAGGGCTGTAGGGGCCATTTGAAGTCTTGTTTCAGCAGATAGTAATTTTGACCTGCTGTACTAGCACTGAATTGAGGTGCAGCCATGCTGTGTTGTGCTCTCATATACAGTTCATCAGATTACAGTTTACCAGATTACCTATTTGTCCAGTATAAAATTTATAAATATGGCTTTGCAAATGTCTTGGAACATGTTTACACTTCAACAGACATTCACTACATAACCTAATACTAATACTAAATACATGTAGAGTGAATTGTTCTAGTGTGGGACACTTACGTCTCAGGTATCCCCCAAACCAATGAATGCCAGTGAAATTATAAACAAATCAAATGTACTGCCATGTGATCAGTCACATGACCTAATATACTATACTAAGTCAAAATACAAAAAATGTCCCAAATTGGGGGAGTCCACCCTATATATGCATATACATGTATGTACACACACACACATGATCCTGCCATTTTGGCAATATGAAATATCTGCACAAATTCCAGTTCTCAGTCAGATGATAAAAATGGGTTTCGTTTGCTCAACTGCTTTTGTGAATTGTTTACAAGCTAGTCATTATTACATTGTTACCTATCAAATGATGTATCCTCAAAGGCAAATGCTTTCCTTTTTGTAAAACTGTCATGCTAAAAGGATTATTTTTAAAACCGAGGCTGTACTGAGCAATAAAAAATGTTCACACATTTATTTGAGGTTTCACCTCATATTTTTATTTTTTTAGAATGTGACTCCAAGGGAGGCAATCACTAAATCTTCCCTTTCAGGGCTGCAGTGAAATGTGCTTTAATGAGGTTGCTCTGAGTCAAAAACGCTGCATATTCTCAGCAGAGACTGATGATATGATCAACGTTTCTTCATATTTTTCACACTGTTGTAACCAGAATGATTAAAGAAAGAGAGAGATGGAGCTCATGTGCTTTTATTCAATATAATGAGTTTAGGTTAAAAAATATAGGCCTACTATATGGTGAAATGGTTTCATTTACAAAAATGGTTCAGTGCGCAGCCTTTTTTTCTGTCACAGTAACAGAACACAAACACTCAAGTTTCATTCAATTAAATGGCACTTAACCTCACATCTGTAGCATAGATGCTAAAATATTGCTACATTATTTCAATTTAGCTAATTATTTTTAATTATATATAACATATATGTTATGCTAGCTGTACCAAAAAAAAGGCTTCATATAAAACAACTGAATATAAACAAAATCAAATTTAACTAGATGCATTTATTATTTGGAGGTATTTGTACATTATATATTTTGGTATGTCTGGCTAGAGACAGATATGTGTACCAATAAATAAAAATGTATGTATGCTAGTAATGCCAATTAGGTCATGTTGGCCTTTAACATGGTTATAAGATGTGAATCCTATCATTCTTTTAAAAAACTCAATTTCCAAAAAGCAGTAAACCGATGTGTGTAATTAGCCCAATATTACAACATGCCCTGGTGGGCGATAAAGCCAGCATTACTCTCTACAGAGTTTCTCTGTTATGTCTTATTCCACAGGCTGATTGCAATGTGCTCCAGATATGTTCTGGGCCCGGCGTGTCACTGAAGAGTTAATTGTTGGTGTTTGCTATTTCTTTTTCAGTTGCAAATCTCCCAGTGGTGCCGATGTCTGTACGCACCCACTAATTACCTCATGTAATTAGACCTAAATTACGGCACACAATGTTGTTGGATTGTTCTGCAGAGGTGTGAATCTGGGATGTTTAAAAAAGCTAGACTTAGCAATGGAGAGGACTGCTGTAATTAAATGGATTAATTTACGTTAATGGGACCGCCGTAACAAACAAACAAACGCTAGCTAACACACAGTGATCAGAAATGCGCTAAATACAATGTGCTAATGGTCAAATAAACTTGCGTTAATATTACTATAACTAATCAATGAAAGGAACGATAATCAATTAAACTTGGAAAACAATTTGTGTGGTAATTACTGTAAATGCACCAGACTTTGCAACTGTATCTCTGTTTTATGAAGGGATTATTGTTTTATGTATGTATTTGTGCCAGAAGTGTTGTTTTCGTGTGCTATCATCCATTTTGATTAGTTTTATTGATAGCACTGTTAGACATTGGGATAATAACACAATGTTTTGTTTTGTTTTTCTGAGGGCTATACTTGTGAGTAATTACAAGTTGTACATCATTTCATTGTCAGATAACATCTGCTTAAAATCACTGTCAATGTGGAAAACCAAAACAATGCTTTTAAAATATAATACTTAATATACTTCATATAAAATATAGCAGCATAATGAATGTTACACCTCAAGCCAGACTTTTCTTCTGGATGAATTAAATCACTCTAAATTAAATAAATAAAAAATTAAATGTAAATCAAATTACTAGTTAAATTAAATCACTGTGTGTAACTCTATGTTTGTATTACATATGCTGTTGTTTTAAAATTAGTCTACTTAAAAGTAGTCTACTAGTGACTTTATATCCAACTGTCATGCTCACAGTTTGTTTGACCACACATTTGTTTTGAAGCACAACAACAGCACAAAAACATCAGTGCATTTCATTTTTCTAAAGCCAGCTAAAAGAAGCTGTTCTCCCAGTAAGTATAATCAGTAAATACTCATACATTATATAACATCTGATAACATCTGTCCTGTTTACAACTATGATACAGTCAACATGGCCTTCAAGTCATGCAAACAGTTACATATAATATATATTCTGTGAGGTTTAACCAAACTCATAGTCATATTATGTCATTCCCACCAGTGGTTAAAGAGGCATATTCATTTTAAAAGGGATGCTATTTTTTCCAACCCAGAGGAAAAGATGTAGTGTTCAAAGAATGTTTTATAGATACTTAGATATAATATACATCTAAAAAAATCAACACATCATTTAGAAAGATTTCAAAATTATGAAACTATAAACTTATATCATTGCTGTGAATAATAATAATAGCTCAGAAAATTGAAATTGCCTGATAAAAGTTTGAGATTTAATTCACAAGAATCAAGGGAAATTTATGCAGCTTGTGAAATCTTCTGAAAGTCTAATTCAGACATGTAAGATTACTGGGATGTTTCTCACAAAAAAATCTGAAAAGTAAAGGATTTATAAAATAGTCTCCACATTCCCTGCAGTTCATCTCATTGATGTCTAGAAGAAACAGCTATAGGAAAGAGATATTAGACTCTTTCCTTTAGGACAATATAAAGTTTATTGATGTCCTTCATTGTCCAATTTTCAAGACTGGAAACAAGTCTGAAGTGATTAAAGAGTCTGAAAAAGTAAATAAATAAAAATACTTTTCCACCATAATTTCATAAATGCTGATTTCTACATTTCTTCTCCTGACTGATTATTGTAGAAAGTGTCTCTTTTTAAAAATAAAGTGTGTAGAGACTGCAGAAATAAAGCAGAGAGACTCTAACCATTGATCCATTTGTCTTCTGGAGTATGAGTGGAAACAATATCCTGTATACTAAAGATATGGGCTAAAATAAACTAAAGGTAAATTCATTTGAAAACACAGTAAATGAAATTTCATTTATTTCTCTGCCTGATACTACAATAGTTTGGGACATTAAATTAACATCTTTCAACATGGATGCTGCGTCACTTGAAACAAACATATTCGATAACACTACATTTTACAGTGTCTGTTGTTACGTGTTACTTGTTATAGAAATACAGTAACAGTAAATAATTTATTCAATTACATTCATCTGAAACTCCTTTTGTAGGTATAAGCTGTTACTAATATTACTCAATTTCTAAGTGCTCCTGTATAGCTGTATATACAGTTGGTAGAGCATAACTTGAATGTACTGTAAATGCATTATTACAATTATTACATACAATATATAAAGTATGGATACTGCAAAAGTTGTAGTATTCAGATGAGCTTCACATGAGATCTGACCATATTATGTATTAATCAAATAGCCTTTTCCTAGGTCACTAATCATTTCTTAGCAGTAAAATGCTTTTAAATTGTTTATTGCAACTTAAATTATACTAGCTTTACCATGATTTACTCATTCTTTCATTGTGTGTCTGATCCTATTTTACACATTGTCATTTTCAAGCCTACACCTATGAATATCATTAACTTTAAACCACAATGTAGGTGTGCTAAGAAAATATACATAATCCTAAAGTGTTTTTCAATCCCCGCCCCCTAAATATGGAGTGCTTAGGATTTTGCTACACATAGTTTATCCAAGGTTGAGAGCATTAAAACACACATAATGTATGCTAATCACAACATGATTACTCTTAGATGGCATTCTAAGCTGCACAGCATTAAATGAGCATGTGGGTATGTCAAATTAGAATTAAGATCACAGTGTTTGGATCATAAAGTAGAAGATAAACAAATCTTTTATGGGTCCTGGACCTTTAAGAGAATGTTAACACAAAGAGAATGTCTCTTTAAAGAGGGTATGTGTTAATTTTAGTGAAATGTTTTTAAGTTAAGGATTTCTGTTGATTACCACAAACAATAATTTCACCTCATTGCTCTGTTTGTAAAGTCACATTTACAATAATGTGTTTACAATGCAGACCTATGGTTTATAAACATTTAATTTACAAATCTAGACATTTTATCTTCATTGTTTGTTTATTTTGAAAATTGGCAAATGAAATTTGGATGCCAGTCTGTGGGTATAAGAGAAGCCAGCTTGCATCCAATCATCCAGGTTTGTGGTGCGGAGCGAAAGAAGGAACCAGCTAGGTCAGCCAGGAAATTTGATTGGTCGTTTCTAAAAGGACCAATTTTCATTGGTCTTTTACATTTGTGAAAGGTCTTTTCACAAATGTAAATGTAATGTAACACTCTTAGCACTAATCCTAGCTAGCTTCAGTGTAAACTCAACCGGCTCAATATTTAATTACCTGACTGAGGCTGTGTAAAGTAAAAACAATAACTTTGGCTAAAGTGTTGTGGTGTTTAGATGAAGACATGGCTAATGCGGTGTGATTAAAGATGGTCTTTCGGGATGGTGCCTGTTGGTACTATCGCTAAAACGCTGGTAATACTTGCAGACAGCCCCTCTTAATTTAAATAAATTAGTTTGATTAGACCATTGCTGCCCACCAGTGATTGTGGACATTTGTCTTGAGGGCACAGCTTATTTTGTCAGTCATCAGACTTAATTAAAACATGTTATGGTTGTAAACAGGAAGTCTCAAGTGCCTCTGCAAGGGATTGGGAGTTTTGTATATGTGTGGTCCTGTATTGCTTGTTCAAGGCCATGGCTAGTGACTAGACACAGCGCCATACAAAATGTTTGTGATCTCACCAAATAATCTTTAAAAAAATCATAATAACGGTAAATAAAATGCTTGTTAAATCCACAAACACACACATACAGGCTTAAAAGCAGAGATATTCTGTAGCGCTTTTGGATTTCAGACTCAGCTAAATGTATGAGACATGAGGACAGGGGAAAATGAATTAGACTGGAAAAAGTGTGTGTGGGGTGCAGCAGGGTAGTTTTTAGATGATGAAACAATTTGTTACACACTGCTTCTCCTCTCCACCAAATTGAGGAAAAGATCCACTATGTCTTGTACAGGCTGTCTCTACTAATATCAGCCTCCATAAATCTGAGAGAGCCTCAATGATTAGGATTAAAAAGTGAATAAAACAGTGAAGTTTGGAAACTTGTGTTAGAAACCCTGCTAGTCTGCAAGTATATCAAGTCCTGCAACTGTGACATAATTAGTGAACATTTATCTCTGGAAACTTTCGAATTAAACCACAGACTGTGACCGAAACACAGTGATCTATGTAAGGCAAACTATGTGGGGACATTATTTATAGATGACATTAGTAACACTGATGTTACAATCACTACAAGTTGCACAGCTATATGTCATAATTTTTTATTTTTCTTAGAGGTATAAACACAGTGGCTCTAAGATGCAATAAAAAAACATTGCTCTGGGCCATGTTTTTCAAAAGCATTGTATACATAAGTACATTGTAAAACTAAAATTGCTCTCAAGTGTTAACATCTATCGTTGTTGGGAAACAAGCCCCCCCAACCAGTTCAATGTAGTAAAATTGCCTTAGCCAATGGCAAGACTGTCTGTTAGTATAGAAAAGTTCTGGAAGGATTTTAAAAAAGATTTTAAACTTGCAATGATTCCTGCAATCTGTAATGATTGAATGAAATATCTGTTATTTTCCAGCTTTATGCCAAATTGGAAGCAGTTAGATTATTTCAACCTGTACAATTAAGCGTCTGATTCACCTCTATAGAAACAGAATGATTGACCACACACACACACACACACACGTGCTTATTGGTGAAAAAGCAGGAGTCATTGAGGAGACAATTATACAAACAAATCTCTGCTCTGAGGGCTTTTTTACTGCAGGCTGTCTGCACTCTGTGGCCTGAGAAGAAGATGTGAGGGGTATTTGTCAGGTTAAAGTGACCAGCACAGTCTTCGAATTGGCCTGAAAAATTCCCTAGCATCAACTAATCCATTGCTAAGATGAACTGAGTGAGGTGTTTATATGGATGATTGCAAGGCTGTAACAAAGCAATTGCTTCTGAGTCCTCTGAGTGGCCGTTAGGGCATTGCTATTGCTGGTAGTTGCATACTAGACAAAAGTCAAAAGAGTCCTAGGTGTGATATTCTGGCCCTTATAAATAAATGTGTAACCTCCATTTAGTAAATGTAGTAAACAATACATAAGCAATAACATACTTTCCATAACTAGCCATGCAATTTAAAAAAAATGGAAAGGAACATTTGAAGTATGCAACATATCAGTGTTCAAAACTTAAACAGTCTCCTTAAAAACTGTTCAAAACAGTCTCCTTACATTACCTCAATTTGCAAGAGTAGATTTATAATAATGACTAATAATGTGAGCTGTTGTGTTTTTCATTTTGTGGAAAATGTTACTTTAGCTTCATTTGTCTTTGTGAATGTCACAACCGCAAACAGACAGAAGACCAGCTACTACAACTTACGTGTGAGTACGAGATTGTAATTTGTCCATACAGCAGTTGCTTAGAATTTAAACTAGCCAACACATTAAGAAATGTTATAATATTAACATGAAACAAAATTAACAGATTCAACTAATGTTGGAAATTCCCTTTTAATATGACTGAAACAACCAGGTAAATTTGGTTGTAGCAATAACAGTGTGTAAGAATTAGAACAAGCAAGTAGGTTTTTACAGTAAATATTTGGACCTTATCACTTTTTGTACATTATATATCACACTTTTTGCAGCATATATATTTTGTTAATGCTAAATTATGCAAATCAGTTCCTCTGTGCATATTCAGTATTAATCGCATGCAGCATGTGAAATATAGCAAAACGTGAGTTTCATTTGCAAAACACTGGCCAGGTCTAGAGACAGAGTAGTAACATAAAAACACTCTCTTCTCGGTCAGGCCTCACAGCATTGCAGAAATGCATGTTTAATCACTTCATTAATCAAGCGCTTTAGACGCCTCCTCTAACGATTCCATGGCACACAATGGCAATGAAGAAACTAGTTTACATCAGACAGTATAGAGTGGAAGTGTAATAAATGCCATTGTCATAATGCACACTCATTTGAGTTCCATAATAGATCATATAATTAGTTTCACAGTAACCATGCTGTCATCATCTCCAGCACAAATTCATATTCACAGGCACTGGGATTCACACATACACAATAGATGCCCGGAAAATGTACCTGCTTTATCATTCTGTATTCATGCACGACTAAACAGGGCATAGATTGTGGTATTCATAGATCCTAAAAAGCAGGCACATTGATATGGATGCGTTACTAGGACACCGAAAAGAGTTTCAAAACATTAAACTGAGGAAGGTTTTGAGGATAAAAGGAAAGTGAATGATTTTCCTGCATATTAAACTTTTGGGGAAAAAATGCAGAGTGTCATTTTTGCCCTTTTAAATAGTTTGTCTCTGTTTAACGTGATATTTTGGGAACAAAAAATAGCTGTATCAACTGGAAAAATATCCTGGGGACCTTGACAAAAGGACAGATTATTCATAAATAATGCTCAGTATATATTTTGGTAAAATATATTTTTTAAATTCTTAATATTAAAATTTATTTTGGCAGTGGTGGTGGGGGGGGCCTCAATGGTTAGCATTACTAGCAAGACTACCAGCTAACTAGCTGATAGCCCAGCAATACCAGCATTGGTTGTTATTTTTACCATTGAGTTTAGTTCATCATTGCACATGAGTTGCAGGTGAGGCAACAGTTCACGAGCATTGCCCCAGTCTTTATAAAGGTCTCCAGAAACTGTTTTTGTAAGTTTTAATTGCAATCCCGTTCCTTGGTTCCACAGCTGAAACTGAAGTAGTTTGTCGGTTACTTTCTTTGACCTGCAGTCACCATGGAGACATTTAGCCCAAGGTGTCTTTGCCTCTGGCTGGCCCTGTCATCTTTCAGCTTTGATTATAGTAACAAATCAGTCATGAATTAGCAGCAAAAGGCAGATTTAACTGTGCTTTCTGAGACAAACATTACTATTATTACCATGTTTGCTGTTACATTTGCATTTTATTACATTAAAAGTGACTTGAACTGATCACCCAATGACATGAACCATTATTCAGAATAAATCATATTGTATCAGAAAGTAGAACAATGTGTATTGACGGTCTGCTCTGATTTTCTGTTCCAAAGACAGATATGTCCTCAATCTTCTGTTGCATATTGTGCTCCAATGACCTGGTTTATCAATTCATAAACAAATAAATAAATTAATAATGGAATTTCAGACTGGAATTGCACACAAAAATACATATGGCTGCAGTTTAAAATAATTGCTTTCGCCAATAGCAGGAGAGCTTTTATCAAAGTACTGTACGGCTTTGTCATGGTGTTTAATGACTGGAACTCCAGCTGGTTCCTAGGGCTGCAGGTCTCTCATTACGTGAATTCTAGCTGTGCTGATCTATGCTGAATAAAGCGAGGCTTTACAGAGCTATGATGGTGTCTGGCTGCTCAGACACGTCACCGCTGAGAAGTTCTCCGACCACCAACCTCAGGGAATGAAGCACAGCAACTTGCTTTGAGATTTCAGTTTGCATAGCTCTTAGGTGGAAACAAGCAATGTTCACTGCTGCTTAAAAATCTAAGATAGTTCCTATGGAGAAGTCTGTTGAATAATGCCTAAAAACACCTTATTTGGGTTGGTGGCTGTTTTAGAATTTGATAACTGGTTTCGGGCTTGGTTAATTTGGTTATTAGCTGGTCCAAACCATTTTAGATGGAGGGTACCTGAATGAACTGGTTGACCATCTTGGCTACCTTAAGCTAATTTGACCATAAGCTAATTTTTCATAAGCAGTTCCTACTGCCTGGTAATCTGTCTGATAAACCAACTAAACCATCTACTACGTGTTAAACTACCACTATAATATGATTATAATTGAGGTTTCCAGTAGCTTTGCAGCATTTTAAATATCACCCCCTTATATTGAATCCTATAACTCATTTTATTCATTTGCAGATCCCTTTGGTTATTCGTGTCTGCCAAATGAATATAAGTATATGTGAATATAAATAGGCTGTTCTTACAATACATATGCCATTAGACTGAATTTTAAATGAAACTTTATATATTTTTCATGAGCACATTCTTTAGTTCTTACTTGATCGAGAGCTAATGGACTGCATGCAGATTTGCTCAACTGTGATGAACAGATATTATAATTTTTTAATAGCCGTTTTGGCCCACCTACTTGCTATTTGAGATGAACCCATCTGAGAAGATGATGTTGGTCAACTGTGCAGTTCTGTGACTTGCTGACCTTCAGTTCTCAAAATGCTTTGATGAAGAAAATGGGGCCTCATTCAGGGGGGGTTCAGGAGTTTGGGTTCCACAGACCAATGAAACAACAACCACCTCTGCTCTTTCAAGCCCAAACTATGATGCATAAAGTAAAGTAACATCTCTGATTTCAGACAACCCCACAAATCTGACATTACATTGCAAAAGCCTGTCAGAATATTAGACATGCTCTCACTGCCCCCCAACTGTTGACATTTCTTAACTAGACAAAGTTTGGCTTAGTTGGTTTGAGGAAATCTACTTTCTCAAAGCAAGATGGTATCTGACAGGCTTATGTTCATCTGCGTCTCTCTTGTTTCTCTTGCTTTTGTGTGCATGTGGGGGTGATGCTGAACATTGTTGTGCACAAACCTAGCATTTCATTGGCACATTGTTGGTTTTGAATATGAGTAAGTACGTTTTTGGGAGGTTGTATTGTTTGCAGAAGTTGGATTCTGGTAACAGTCAGGAAAGTTGTAGGTCTAAACATTCAACCCTTCTAATATAAGGAGCTTAGACCAGCTGGGTGGTCCAGACTGGCTTATGCTAACTAATTCTAGCAGTTTAGCTGCTGAACAATGATATGCACCAGGTGGTCATTGTGGTCAAGCAGCAATATGGGACATCATGACACAAAATACAACATGTGCTTGTTTATTCAGCAGTGTGAAAACTACAACACTAACATTCATGTTCTAAGAAGACATGTTTGTCTTCTAAGGTTCAGGTTGCTTATGAAGAAAAAACATGCTTGATGAAAAGAAACATCATGAGATGGTTTCAGACTAACATGATAATGATTCACTCTGCCCATGAACCTGTTACCTCTATTCTGTTATGAAAGTCATTTATTTTCACAAAAACAAAACCTCTCTTCTGCTAGTCTTTGTTAGCACTGCAGCAGTGAAACCTCTGAGGTGAAATTAAAGCCAGCCAAAAACACTGGCCATTACCTCATATATAATGTATATATGTGAAAATAAACTTTCAAGACTGACAAATCTGTACATTTATTTACATTTATTTATTTATACCTAAAATCTTATAAGCGTTTTATTGAATAAAATATCTGAATTCCAAGTAATATTTGTGTCTGTTCATGTGCATGTTATAGCTGTAGTTGAGACAATCTATCATTTCTTTCTTGCAAAGTTTAAAGACTGTTTGTTTGTATATAATTAACTTATATGTCATGCGTTATATTTCAGTACTGAAATCTAAGCACAAATTTTATAGGAATCCTGCAATGCAGCTCCTATATATACAGTTTTATCCAGCTATGTGAAATCTGCCAATATCTGTGTTGTTATTAGAATTGAAGGCCAGACCTTTCATTGATTATGGCTTTGTGCTGTGCAGACTCCATTGAGAAACAAAACTTCTGAGCTCTGAGACTACTGACACACACTGGAATAGCAATAAAGAACCACAATGGCCTTAAGTCTTCAATAGAAACAAGTTAATGTAAATTAATGTAAGTTAATAATTGGTAATGGCATACCAAGTAATGATGAATGTGTTTATTCATCAATGCATTTAACATCCTGCATATACAGCACATAAGCAGTACTTATTTATCTTGGCATATATTAACAGGTTACAGCATTTACACTGTATACTGTATGTTAGCTGAACTCAGCACAAAATATAATAAAAATGCTATGCAAACCTATTTATCAATGATCTTCTGCAATATAGACTTATGGAGCAACAAAAACAATTACCCATTGTTTAAAAAAACTATATTGGGGTTTCACATGCAGTGACAGACATACAAGCTCTTTTATTGAGAATTCAGACGATTCAGCTTTATTTGGTGTAGATTTGCTTCCATTTGGATGTAAATGAGACGTCCCCCTTGTGTGAATTAGACTTTATAATGAATGTCAAAGCACAATTTTATATGTTGATTATTAACTTATCTTGTCTTGTTTTTATTGCTTGTGTCATCTGCTCCTGGTTTATTCCCTAGATTAGTCTTGTTTTCACTGGTTCTTGTTAATTGTCTTGTTAGCAGATTTGTTCCTCTTGTGTATATATAGCCCTAATGTTCCTCCCTTTGGTTGTGTTAGTCAAGTTCAGTCCAGCTTTGGTCATGGGTTCTAGTTCATGGTTTTCATTCACTTTTAAAAAAGACAAACTCTACTTGGGGTTTCTAGAGAAGTCTGTGCATTACACAAAGGCTCAATGCAGCAACTGCAATATTGCCTTCTTTTTCTCTATTTTATAGAGCTGCAGTCGTGCTATACATCAGAGAAGCCATCAGTTTGTGAGCTTGACGTGAGCCTGTTTTAGTCATATTGAGGCTACAGATCCGAAATGTGCGAAACTGGCCTTATGTTGCCTAAACCTAATCAGAGTCTCTGAATATACTGTAATATCCTGCAACAGGACCTTGAGAGACACTTTTGGAGACTTTTTTCTTCTGTGTAGTTACAATAGGGGACACTGCTTTATCTCCAGATATTCAAAGACCAGGATGGCATATTTTGGGAGCCATTTATTGTGTTTAAAAAGGTTTTCAGCAAATCATACTTTGATCAATACAGTAGTTTATTAATTATCATAGCTAATTATATTATTTACCATTTAGCTTTTGGCTAGCTTCTGATATTGACTCGAGTTATGGCACAAAAATAATTGTGTCTTTTTTGTCCCATTTCTCTCACTGTTGGAAAATATGTGACTGTTTCATTGACAAAATGTTGCTCTTATTGGGTTAATGGTAAGTGTACATTTTATTTCCTTGTCACATCAACATTCATAAATTATTACACATTGCAGGTTTAAATAGAAACTATACTATATATAAACTATATATACTTACTAAAGTATAAGAACTGGATAGACTAAACATCACAAGCAAAGATGTGTCGTGAAAGTTTACAAAAATATTATCTTTTCACATGTGGATTAGTAAAACAAGGTTCCAGAGACTAAATTAAATTTGCTTCCATTTAAACAAACATAACTACAAAAAACTTGTGATCAATTAAATTTAAAAGCAATGTTAACAGCTTTACCAAAAATATATTTTAGTGTTCATGACTGCTCTGTTTTATATCCAGCTCTTAAAACACAACTCTACTTCCTTAGAATAAAGTTCTGCTGTTTTCTTGTCAAATGATTTAAAAAGGAAATTTATTTTACAGTGTGTTTGTTAAATGTTACTTGCACCACCTAAGCATTGAATTGCACCAATCATACTGTATCCACATTGCTCATAAAATAATACACATTTTCTTTTTCCTCACTGTTTCTTTCCAGTCTTTGACTTCCCATCATCCGCTTCCTGTTTCATTTAATACCACCCAATAAACTGCTGTCTGGCAGGCCTGCGTTTTAATTCTTCACGCGGTATATCTCAGCAGCCCCTCTGCTTTAAAGCCCCTAAATTAAAGTTGTATTCAGCTTTATCCAGAATGCCCTTTCCTTCACAGCTCAAAGGGTCGGATCTCCACGCGGCTCAGCGGCGGAGCGCGTCACAGCGCGCAGGACTGGCATCGCTCTCGGCCGTGGGGGTTGCACGCCGGACAGCGCAGCTCTCTGATTGACTCGTTGAAGCGGTTAGCCAGCATTGACAGTTTGCTCCCGTGACACAGCGAGCACGGAGCGCAACCGGAACCTCCACACTGCTCGCAGGAGGCCGCATCCTGCTGATCAAACGACACGAACAAACAAACAAGCGAACAAACAAGCATAATGAACAGGAAAGTAATGATAAACAACTTTGGTACTCGCTACGTGAAGCGTTTCTAAATAGGTATTTTAGTAATGCGAGATACGACTTTGTATTCGGATAGAAACAACAGGAAGAAATAAACTGATCAGGATGACAGATGTATGACAGTGTAACGCATGACACGGTTCATTATTTTCAATGGTGTGTGAGACAGAAATCATTATTCATGACAAATCGTGTTTCATGCCGCAAATGCCTTAATTATTGCTTTTTGAATATTTTATTACTTATTCAAAGTACAAAATGACTTTTAGCAGCTACAAAATATACCACAGAGAAAAATAAAAAATCCATGTCATTTAACAAAGTCATAAAAATATGTTTGTAAGGTTTATCCTCATTATGATAAGTTCTTTAAAAATTTAAAGAACACACCTCCGTTATTCCTTAACGTAAGTGATGCATGTGAAGTTGCAAACCTATATTATGCAAACCCATAATATACAAACATATATTATGGTTGAGGTATCATAAGTAAGATGAATAGTTATTGTCATCGTTGCCTAAGTAAGAACTTAAATAAACATAATACACCAGCAAAACACAGTGAGAAATTTTCTGTTAGCAGTCTACAGAACTTCATATCATGTGTACCTTCTGTGCAGTAGTTTCGACTGGTTCCTCTGCATGGGAACGTGGTGTCCTGTTCTTCTCTTTGTTCCGGGAGTGACGTCGTGGTGAACTCTCCTTCCTGTCCCTGCTGCGCTGAGGACTCCTTCCTGATTCTCTTCTTCTGTGTGGAGCACGAATGATCTTCAGGTTGCTGGTGTAGATGATAATCTTTCCAAAATCTAATACAGGTGCCTGAATAATCAATTACAGGCATAAACATCAGTAAAAAAGAAGCAACCTGGTGTTTGGGTGTGTTGTAGCACTACGATTGTATTCTTAGAAATAGCTTTTTTTAAAAGTAGCTTTAAATACATACATTTTAACATACATTTACATAAATACATTTATTTCTAAGGACCCCCCACCCCCCAAAAAAAGATTATTTATACACTAGAGAAAGACTTTTTGTAGGTCACATGTTTAATAAATGCCATATAATAGATCAGGGATCTGATGACAAAATGTGATAACTGTCTTGACTGAGCTGCAAAATCTAAAGAACTATAATAGTTTAGGTCTTGGCAGAACTTGACAGGTGACATTTAAAAAACCACAATGAAGCAAAGCAGCGATGAACCATTTTTAAGGGACCACATTGTCTGATTATAATTGTTTATACATCCCTCATCTGAATAAACCCATCTGGGTTCTAGGGAATGCGCATCTAACTGCCAGATTAGAGGTAGGAAATACAACACAGTTCACAATGGATAGGAAAGCTGAGAATGTCAACTGTGCCAGTGGGATGTAATTGCACGCCTATGTTTAGAAGCTGTGTTGGAGCACAGGCTAATAATAGAACTGAGAACTATGAATTAGTAACGCTGTGGCATAAAAAAACAAAAATTCATAAATAACACTTGGAATGTAGACTGAGACAAAGGAAGCAGAAAATTTGGCAGGCAGTGTTTCACTGGGTTCACATTGCAAATGCCAAAGTTAAATAAAGATCAACCAAACAAATGAAACAAAATCAAGTGACAAAAGTGGAGTTTTCACAGAACAGATCTGAGGTACAGTTATTATATAAGCTTAGCTAAAACAACAATGAGCAATTCAGTTGAAACATCACGTGGTGAGATTATGAGTTTTAAAAACTTAAAACTTATATTCCATTTATCAACATGCAGTCACATACTGTTGTAGTAAGTCTTAATATTAAAGACCCTTCCCTCAGAATCCAATTTCAAGTGTTCACTTTTATGTACTCTGTAAATAATGATGTGTCTCAGCTGATTACTTGTATATTGTTCATACTGTGTAAACAGGGTCTATGATTGACTGATTCATACATATGTATAAGGTCACCCCTTGAATATACTGTAAGTAAATGGGGCATATTTTTTGCTCATACTCATATTTACCACATGTCAGGTAAAAAGCCATTATCAGTAAAATCTGGTAAGTAATAGTAGATCTAATAGTAGAATAGTAGAAAGTGACATGAGTAGATCTTAGGAAGTCACATTAATTAAAGTAATACACTACTAAGACATCAATGTTAAGTCCAAATGGAGATAGCTAGTTTTTAGAGCCGGATGTTCTTACTTTGTTACCCTCTTCTGCTAGATCGTCGGAGGTCAAGGGGCATCCGGACACCCCGCGATACACGTTTATCCTCTGGGCGATCAGTCCAGTTGGAGGGTACAAACCTTGACCCTGCATGTCTTCTAAGCCACACAGCTGTTCCATCTCCAACTTGTGGATGAAGCTGTGAGGGTACTGCTCTTCTGGACTCTCCAGCTCCTGTCCATCCTCATACACGTGCTTCAGCACCCGACCGCTGTACGAGGAGGCCAGCTTGAACCGCACCTTCCTGGGCTTGCCCTCAATCCTGGTGGCTGGTTGTCTCTGGAGCTCCTCCATGGTCCCTCACGGCTGAAATCCCCAGTGGTGGACTGATAAGAAGGTGAAGGAACTATGGAAGAACATAGTGTTTGGGAGAGGTTGGGGCAGTCCAGCTGCTTTCCATAGCCCTGATTAATAATTGAGCAGGAGATCGTGTGCAGAACAGGATAGTTGGAAACTGAGACCCCTACAGTTTCATTAAATAATGATGCTGAAGGACAGAGCAGGTGTGGAAACTTCCAATGCATCACCTGCAATGAATGTCAATATCCATTTGATAGGAAACATGCTGTACTTTAAATTAAGTTTATTGTCTACTTATTGCACTAAAATGAACTGTAAGCATTTAAGGTAGACTGGATGGTTTGTTTATGTGCGTTCCATGACATCAAACATTTTGCTCTAGCAACTGAGCAACAGAAATACAGTTTAATTAGAAAATGCATGTTATGTGTGGCATAAAATAGATAGAATGTGTGTTGCAGTTGTGGTTTTTTAATGTAGGACTATAAACTGTGCCAACTGGTGATTTTTGTCAAGGCTGCAAAGCATAGTCATGTTTATGATGTCTTTAGTTGCATGGCATATATGACCTAGATTATTGGCTAAAAAAATTGTATCTAGAACTCTCAGCTCACAATCAAAAATAGTAGCAAATAGTTATGTTCTTCCTGGGACTGCATGACTTACATTGAGATGAATGGGAATGCTAAATAGTACTCTAAGATACTGTAAACCTGACAGTGTTAGGTTTAATAATAATAATAATTATGATTAATAATAGTCATTCTTTCTTTAGAGTTTAGATTTCTTTCTAATAATCAGAAGCTGTCTGTATCTGATATATTTTGCACCATGTGAAAGACATCATCAAATCGCTGAGATCAGATCCAGGCCAGCAGGGAGCTATTTTACTGAGGCAGTAATCTAAAAAAATAACTGACATTAACCCTTATGCATTCCAACATCAGTCTTGCAATTATCCCATTAGTTGACTGCGATTGCATTCTAACTGACTGCTAAGCTGCTTTGCCTCTTTTGCCTCCCTACATGCATATCTGCTATTACTATAAAATCATTCATGTGAGAAATTGTTTTGTGTGCCTCTCGGTAAAAGACTCATTGAAAGTGTCAAATCTCCAACTAGGCTGTACTAAATGATTATTAATCTACAAACATACTTATTTTCAGCTCTTGTAGTGGAAGTAATTTTTCTGTGGGGCATCTGCGCTGTTTTTTTCTGAGTGGTTTTAAAGGTTCATAATGATGCTTTGATGATGTCATCAAGATTCTTATTTTCAGATGATCATAACAGCTCAAGCCTCTGGGCTAAAAGATTTCATATAAGGTAATTATTTTCTATACAAGCCAGAGTTTCTGGTATTTTTGGTATGCAATTAAATTGTACCTTAAATTGTACATTAAATAAATTGCTTTGTGAAAGACTTGAACTACAATTAAATAAAAATTTAAATAAAATCATTAAACAAAATTGCAAACAAAATAACGTTACTTTTTTGTAATGTAGTACATTTCACAAGCTACTGCAAATATTATTGTACTGGGCATTCCCAAAGTTTGGCATCCAGAGTATCCAAATACTTTTTGAGGGGGCCACAAGGTGAGGCCTCTCTAGGTGGCACCAAAATTCACATTTGAGGTATGACTGTATATACTGTCATTTTGTTTTATCAACAAAACATGAAAGTCTCTTATTTGCTTCATAAATCAAAAAGTACTACTCTTCAAATCCCATAGGAAATTCCTGAGGGAACCCATGGCTCAAAAATGCAAATTATTTTGTGATTTATTGGACTACAAACCGAACAGCCCTATTGGCCCAAACTATGGAAGTTCTTCCAAATATCAAAATGACAGTATAATCTGTTCTCTGACAGGCTGATGCATTAAACATCCCAGGTGATCTGTTTAAAGCTGACATTAGCGCACTCACAGCATCCGACAAACGCCCTGATTCTCCGACTCGCCGCTCTGCCTGCAGTGAGGAGGAACACGAGGTAGCTGCGAGCGGCACAAAATATTCATGACTGCAGTGCAGAATGTGTAAACAGAGACACACTGTGATTCTGCACTGGTAATCACAGAGGGAAAGTTACAAGATAACACAGCCAGCTTACCACACTTCCTGCTAAATAAAGGAACAGATTTATCATGAATATGTTGAAAGGGATTTTGCTTAAGCTTAACATAAATTAGGCACAAATGGAATGTGTAATATTAATATTCTGGGTTAACATTTGGAATGTAGGCTTATATTATGTAATTATACTTGCATGTTTGCTCTCAGAACGCCATGAATTACTCAAAAACATATTTCTGCATGTAGGCCGTGTCAAATGACGTTCCTGTTAAGTCATGCAAAAGCTTTTTTAAAAGGAAATTAAAACTTTATAAAGTTGCATTCCAATATTTTTTAGCTTTGAAATGTAACAAAAATCAGTTACTGACCGAGTACATATCAGATGTCACAGTCTCGGTAAGTTTATAAAAATAAAATAAATTAACATTATATATTTTACCCTAACTAGAGGAGCATTTAAATCAACACACGAGAAACACTTTAATAAACTTATCCAATAAACTTCATAAGACTTAATGCATTGCACATTAATACATAAGACTCAATATATTGTATTTTATTATATATTATGGAATTGAGCTCAAACTAAGGTAAATGTCATTTAAGCCTCTAATCTGGAAACGTTTAACCTTTAAACTTAACCTTTAAACATCAAATATACTTGAAACAGGAATTTACATTAAAAAACTCCTAAATTCAGAAGTCCATCACACGCCACTGATTCAACTGTTGCCTACAGTACTGCAGCATTTCAATTTAGAGACCAAAGAGACTCTATTTAGGTTAGGATGTTGCTTTAGAAGGCAGCTGTCTGCAGGAGACATCATGGTAGCTCACTATAGGGTTCAGAACAAAGCTTTAATCTACACAAAGGGCTTTCCACACCTGAACTGTCATGTAACAATTCGTTGAGCATAACGCCTTTTCCTTCCCCCTGGCTTTTCTGTAACATTCAAAACACCATAATCCTCTTGAAAAAGGCCTTTTAGCACCAGTGCACTCGCAGAGGTGCTGGTTGTGGGTAAATGCATCACGGTGGGGCAGCTGCCAACATCAGACCTTAAGAGAGTGAATTCCAGTCTGCCGCAACTTTGTGACTCGGTGAGATCACACTTTTTGGCTGCTCTTGCTCAACCAAGCGTTACATATAGCAGAGCAGTGGCTCCCCTTGCTAGTTTGCTAGTCCATTATGGGATTGCAGCCTATCAGCCATTCTGTTTGACTGGACGTCAGGCTGTTCTTGCTTTAAACAAGCAGATTTACTTCTCTGCCTTGTGTTTCCTGAGATAAGAATAAAGATGCTGGGAATCTGCTTAATGACATTCAGAGAAGTACAGGGTGCCAGGTTAGGCAATTACAGCTGATGCAAATGGTCTGTGCTGAGGCTGTCTGCTAACAGCATTGGCAAGGGTGGAGTAAGATGAGCCAGTTTGTACTGATGTGGCCTCTAGGAGAAGAGAAATTTAAGTTACTGTAAAAGTAATTTGTTATAGTTATCTTTTATAGTTACCAAGATGTCTGTTCTACAAATTAGAATAGAATATGTTATTGTTACATTTCTGCATTTATGATATGATTAAGTGTTAAAAATAAATAGTTAGGATGCAAAAATAGCAAAATGTTAAAAAGTTAAAATAGCTAAAATGAATGTAAACTCATTGAGTTTGTGCTCCTCTGACATCGCCCATTCTGCTAAAATCAGGAGGTTAAAGCATTCCTATATAAACACTGTACAATGTATACACCAATGAACAAGTCCACAAAAACACAGTTGTAATTCCATGCTGGCAGACTGCTCCATAAGCTCCCTGTCACAATGTACCATCTAGAAGTTTCTTCTAGAACTGAAATAGTTATACTTGTTAATTAGAGGGAACTGTCCACATGCTTTTGGCTATGTGGCATATTTCTGCTGAATTTGCAAATTGTTGTTCAATAAGTTCTACATACATGCCAAGCCTTAAAGGCCAAGCTTTTAAAATGGTAATTCTTGTCACCTGACACATGGTTGAGGTAAGTGTGATTACGTGTTTGTGTCAGTTAAGCGCCCTGTCTCTGCACTCTTTACATGTCTTTTTCAGGTTTCTCATTGGTGGTGGCAGCTCCTTAAAGATCTAACCCAGCTGTAAACAGCCTTTCTGCGTCATTAATTATAAGTCTCTGCAGTAACGATCTGTAGGAGAAAGGAGCATTATGATCCAACGGGGTCAGTCCTCAGGTCCTGCTGTTTTTGAGAAGATTCGCATATGGGACTGTTTTTAACTTCTAAATGCAGAAAAATCCATCTTTGGAAAGCAAAGGTGTGCAATTTTTACATCTTTCACACCTTGTGCACTTGCTATAGCCAACCAAAGACTTTCATGCTTATTAAAAGCATGGGTGTTGCCTACATACTGTGAGCTCATTGGTCGCTATGTGTGTTGTGGAGACGTCCTGTGGTGTCAGGGCTGGAAAGGCTAAAGATGGAACCTGTGGTTGGGAGAAAAGCACATTCATGCACTGGCAAGGAGTCGTGCATCACGCTGAATTATTCACAAGCGTCTGGCTCATGCAGATGGAGAATGTTTAGTAGACAAGCGCTTTGGATGATGCAAATGAAATAGTGTTGACTGACAGCAATGTTAAATGATAGAGTTAAGAGCCTATCTGGGAGCGTTTTTGGAAGTCAAGATAAAGATAGCAGAAAATGATCTGAGAAAAAGCTATTTTTGACATGCAATAGTTGTCTAGGGAATGTATCAGTGTCCCACATTAGCAAGTATTTGGAATAGATATGAGTACATGTATTGATGACATGAATATTGATCAACAGTAAACAGCTATTCAGGGCTGTTTCTCAAAAGCATTGTGAGCATATATGCTGATTGTGGAGACCACTGGTGCCAATTGGTGCTATAATATACTTAAACAGATTAGCAATTTTTGGGCAATGTGGTATACACCATATAAAACACCATAGCAACTGCATAACATCCTAACTGGTCACAATGATCAGGGGCTTTTGCACAGATAAATGCACCTCACATTTGCTGTTTTAATTGCTAAGTACAATCAGAGACTATATCAAGACAATCTCAAATAAGTGTAAGATAATGCAAAGTTTTTTATAGAAATTTTCCATAAGAAACTTGTTTCTTATGGAAACATGTATGCCTATAGTACACATTTTTAAAAGGTATATATTTTCAACAATTTTAGAAGCTCAGTAGTTCCTGTGCATCAATCCAGAAAAATCTTGGCACAGTAATTTCCCACCTCATTGGTGTCTGCACAGGTAACGAGTGTCTCCGTCATAAATCATCACTCAGATAAAAGCTGCCTGCTGGATACCCCGTTTTGTTGTCGCATAACTGCGGCACTGAGGCTAATTTAATCTGAGCGAGCAGTTGGCTGTTACATCCTTCGCAACCAGCATCAATTACAGATGGCTGTCAACCTGATTTCCACATGCACTTTAAACCTGGATCCAGTTTAGCAAAGGCCAGACCTGCTCAACATCCAGTTCAAACTGAAATGAATCTATGGAGTGTTTGTGAGCTTTTCCCACATTTTTTTTTGGAATTAGTTTAATGTCATGATAGTGTATAGCCTGTATTAAAAAACAGTAATCATCTGTGACAAAGGATACAGATACAGTTTTGTCTTAAATCTTAAACTGGAAATGGGCAAAAGGAGTGAAAATTATGCAATTAGATTTTTATTCATTTATGCAGAAAATGTTTAGCCTACAGTCTTTTTTTTAGCAAATTTTACCCAAAAATCTTAGACATGTCAGCAGTTATAGTTTTTCAAAGTTTTATAGTTTCAGTTAAAGTTTTTAACCAAACTAAGTTATATGAGTGGATTAAAGGTAAAAGCAATGTGTTCACATTTATAATATAATGCTATATTGTAATAGGGTACAGTATTTGATAACTGTAACAGAAACACTAAACATATTGTCACTTTTTAAATTATAGGCTTTAATAGCGACATCAAGTGTACATAAACACTACAAACAAGATAATATAAAAACATTTTATACTCTATGTAAAAGTATAAACAACCTCAAACAATTTAAACAACCTCAAACAAACACATTTTAAATCAGAAATCCTTCATTGGAGTTTAGCTCCAACCAACCTACATCAACACATCTGCCTAGATGTTTCCAGCGGTCCCAAAGACCTTAATTAGCTTAATTGCTTAATGGCTTAATTAGCATTAGCGCTAACCTCTGCAGATCTGTGGACCTCGTTTGGGGACCTCTGAACATCTTCATTGTTCATGCCTAGTCCTTGGTTACATGGTTTATATGGTTATAGTAAGTGCATTTCGCAGTTATTGCCAATGTTACATTTACTGAGCCTTATCTTAGCTCTGTAGTCTGAGTGAAAACACATCTCTCCACTCTTCAGTTTTCCAGGCTCTGGCGGTGAGTTCATCTAAGTATCATCCTCATGCATTATATTCCTCACGAGTGGGTGAGATGCAGCATTTTGGGCCTGACAGGATACTGTACACCATGCTAAAAATACACTGTTTCAATTATACAGCAGCAAAGGGGATGAATTTGCCATCCTTTGGAATACATTTACTGTGTTAGAAACTGCTCACCCGTTCACTCATTTACTGTTCTCTAATATAATGAAGACTTCCATGTCCCTATATTCACTGTAGTATAGTGGATAACATTTGAGTCCACTATATAGGGAAAAAAATGAATTGGATTTTGGACACTGACATACATTTGGACACTCTGTGACATGTGTCACAGAGTATTGTCATAAACATTCTGCCCATCCTGTGGCAAAAGTTCATTTTCTCACTGTCACATTTATTGCATTCAATTTAACAAAATATTTTTAATAAAAATAACTATTATCTATCTGATTTTATTTAATCATTTTGGCTCAGTCTTTACTTATTTAACATCTTTTGTGACATGCACTATGCAGAGCAGTTTTGGACATAGATAAAACATTCATGTGTAAACAGTAAATGCCTATGTCACTTCCTGTCCTTTCTTTCTGTAATGATGGCTACTCTCATATTTTGCATAAAAGGTTTCTTGGCATTGTGTTAATGTTAAGTCAGTACTATATAAGCTTATATAGATATACTGGATTGACTACACTGTCTGAACATCACATCTGCTTCCAGCTTACAAAATGAATGTGCGACAGATCAGATCAGAAAAACAAATTGGATTTATGTGCCGTGAACAAAACCAAAGTAATAGAACAAATCTTACTTCAATATCACCAATAGTTTGTAACTGTGTAGCTACTGTAATGTTAAATCAAAAGTAATGCACTTGTTTGCAAAACGTTGTCGATGGCATTTGGTGAATAATAATGTATAAAGTAAAATCAATAGTGAAACTATGAACATTTTGAGAAAAGCTTGAACTACTAATAAGAAACTCACATTTAACAGAAAAGACTATATTTCTAAGCACAAACACTGGAAACTAAAGAATTCATAGAATGAACTGATAGCTAAAGAATAAAAAATAGCTGTTTAGAAACTCATAGGAATCACTCACATTCAATTTAACATATTTGTGTAATGAATATAAAAAACGTTTAGAACAATTAGACCCAGCATTGTGGCAGTATAAATAAATAATAAATAATGTTCTTATGGAAGTGAGAGACAGAAATCGCCCACGATTGTCTATATAGTGCACTATATGTGGTGTCAGCCATTTTGTGATACTGTCCAAATTCTCATTTTATTAGTTTTCATTACATTTGTTTAATACTTGCACTACCCACAATCCACAATTACCCACAATGCACTATGATTTCAGATGTGCATCAACAGCAGAGATGCAGTGTAATATATTGGATTCGAATGCCATTCATTTGAAGGAGTGAGTGGTTTCAGACACTCCAAAATCAAGCCCCTCGTATTTTATAGATCTTTTTAGTCATGTGTGCTGAGGCAAACATCACTACATCACATATATTTTCCTCTTAATACACATTTCAAGTTTCAAGCACCTTGAAATCTTACTGAAGGAACTCTTGGAAATTCTTAATGTTGAAAGAATGTTTAGAAGTTCTCTAACAGCACTGCAACTGAGGAACCTTGAAAAATCTTTAACTGTATACCTCAAATTTCTAACACAAAATAATAAATGTCAGTCATCCCATCATTTGAGCTATTGACTTAATATCTACTGTACCTACTGAACAATACCACAAGCTGCACAGTCATTGAGCAGAAACATCATATTTGAACTTACAATTCTGTCTGGCAGACAATAAAATTGGTAAAAAAAAAAATTCTATAAATCAAAGAGTGAGTTAAGCAAATCAGGTGCCAGAGATTTAATGCATTGGCTGTTGTGACATGGGCTAGCTGTCTTCAAAAGCACCACCACGGCCACCTAGCAACTTATTAACAGACCCAAAACATGCTAGCAAATGCAAAGCACTAATCTAAATGTTACTCAGAACACAACTCAACCGTGCTGAAGCATAGCACTGGGATAAATTCAGAAAACCATAGCAATTACATAACCGTGCCCTAGCAACCACACAGAACACCTTGGCAACCAAACAGAAACTAGCTGAAAGCCACTCATATGCTCAAGCATCTTCACACTGTTGTGGCAGCAAGTTTAGCACAGGCATGCAAAACGTTTGAAAATGTAAAAACCGAGTCTCACTATTTACTGTGAAGGTTTATTTAGACCTTTCTCTCCTCTTGAGATTTTCGCTCCTGTTTTTTTATTTGCTTTTCTTGCTGACTGCTTTCTTTTTCACTTTATTATTTCTCCTACACTCTCTTTCATTCACTTCACTGTCAGTTTCCATCCCCCATCTTCTTTACTAACCTATTCCTGTTTAAGTCCATCTCCCCTCAAACACCCACACCAGCAGTGGATTTTCTGATTGATGGCCATTCATGTTTTAGGAGCCACTGTTGTGCTCTGTTTATTTGACTGGCATGTCATATGAAAGATGCTTATTTCTTTCAAAGCATCCCTTTACCATCGCCTTATATTTAGAACAGCGCCCTTTGTGGCTTTATGCCTTGCAATCTTTTTGACATGGACTTTTTCACAAGGGCACAGACAAGCACTGAGTGGAAACCACTTTTAGGAAATATTGCATCATGGAAAACTGTGTCTCTTTAAATGTGTGCTATCAGCAAAGGACACAAGATTAAACACACTGAGCTCATCGAAGCAAATTAAAAGTCATATTAAGGAAACTTAAGTCTTGAGAACATATCACAATGATTTGAATGTTTTCTAACCTTCACAACGAAGCTGTCACCACAAGGACTCTTAGAAACCCCTGTTTCACTTAAAAGAGGTTTCCCGTCTTTATGTTCCAAGCACATTGTGAATAAATGAACTGATACCTGCTGAAATATTTACTCACCCACGGCTCACCCACGGCGTGTGGATTGAGATACAGAGTTAGTGTCATGTTGAGGAAACTTCAAAGCAGGGCATGTTTTCAGCAGAGAGGAGGGCATCAAACAGACCACCAACCTGTAAGGAGATTCATCTTGTCAGCTGGTCCTAAAGGTGGCTTATATGATAAGCTCACCTTCTCACTGTTGTCTGAACCCTTAAATAACACTGATATGTACTGTACATTAAAGGAAAACTTACATCAAACATTCTTTTATGATAAACCGTCCAAAAAGTTAAAATGATTGACATTATATTAATCGAAAACACCTTAAAAATAGACTTTCTAATGACCTTAGAGATTGTTAATTCATCCATAATTCTGTAGAAGCCAAAAACTAGTGCTGTAGCCAAATTTCTTGTGTTTAGATGCTGCTATGTTGCTTTCCTGAGGGTGTGTGTGTGTGTGTGTTTTCTTGTGATCTATTATATGTCATCATTGTTTGTCTTGTTCTATTACTAACCACCAGGGTTTTTCCTTTCACTGCCCTAGTTTCAGTGAGCTTGATGCATAGTGTCTAAAGGAAGGTCACTGGGGCACTGTGATGCTGTAGTAAATTACCCATAATTCACCTCACAAGTATCCATCAGTCTGGATCTGGCATCATTATCCTGGAATACTGGAGCATTACAGCTGCTCTGGTTTAGAAAATGATTATTTACGACAACATACTGTAAACATCAGCTGTCAATGTCTTACAGGGTTTTATCATATCTTACAAGACATGAGAGCCTTCTGTGATAGCCTCAGTGGGTTTTATCGGAAATCATTCACTATCAAGATGAGCGGCGAAGGGACGTGGAACAGCAATGGGGGTGGCTTACAGAGACAATGGTCTCATATCTGATGACCTTGACTGAAAATACCAACTTAGCTGGTTTATTTTAGCTGCCTAAACAATTTATCTTGTCATTTAATTTAGCCAGGGAACAATTCATCTTATCATTTGCACCTGTTATCATGATATAAAACAGATACAACAACCAAACTGGACCCACTTTATAATTATATAAGGTGTCCTTAACTATAATGTATGTACAACAATATGTTTTTAAATTTACTTAAGTTTAAGTAAATTATATAATTATACATATGACCCTAACACTAGCCTCAAACATATAACAATATATCTGTTCACAATTAGCACAAAGCATCTAATGTTTGTTAATCTAATGCTTACTGTAATGTAAGAACACAGTATTTAAAGACACCTAATATAAAGTTTGACCGCCAAACTTAGTCAGAGAAGAGACAACTGTTAACATTCATTTATCTCAAAAACCAATTCTTAAATCTCTGGAAGTATGCAATTTAAATTCATCCATATTTGCTCATAGTCAGTTCTCACTACAAGAACATGCACAGTCCCTTGCTCTTCACTAGCGACTATCTTGTTATAAAGGTGAAAAATATAAGTGTATAAGCATATATTTATCCTTCTGAATGGCAATCAATGCAAAAATGTAATTTGCCTCCGTAACTGTACAGTTATAGCATCTAAGGTATCTTAGTTGACACAGACAAGTAGGTTGGGATTAAAGAGCTGTCCATTTAATAGGTACAGTATTGTCATTATTCACATCTAAGCTAAGCCCCTTTCAGTAATATTGTGTGGACTGGTTGAGTATATATCCCATTCTTATCTCATTGCCACATTAACACAAGCTAATCTATCAATAATACAATACTGAAGCACAGGCTTCAGAACAGAGACAATGAGAAGATCATTTATTCCATGTGACCAGCCTGTCAGCACACTTCAGAAAACACAGATAAGAGCCACGCCTACAAACACACCAGTGTGGAGATAAAAAGTCACGAGTTCAGACAAAGCAAATATATATATATATTTAGTATATATATATATAACCCGAAATTCCAGCAGATTAAAAACAGAAAGTAATTGAAAAATAGTTCCTAGAGATGAACAAAGCAGTTTTATTCTCTGTTTTTTAAGATAAAACTTTTCTTGACTCATTTGTCACAGTAATTCATTTTTAAAGAATTTATTTCATTTTTAAAGTGTGAAGAGCTTTGGAGCTTAAAATTTTACATTTTAAAAGCCTTTTTTGTTACAATTATTTTTTATGACTGTTAATAGATGAATTCATAGTTATTTTAAATAACTTTCAGTTAATGTATAGTTCTGCAGGAGCGTTTAGTACTTAATAAAGATGAATAAATAATAAGTAACTAATTGTTCCTTACCTTAAGCATTATTGTGCTATTATCTACTGATCTGTTAATCAATATTCCTTATTAGGTAACAGTATTATATTTATATTTATTAGGTAACAGTATTATAAAAAAAAATTGTTTCTTTTGTTCCTGTATAACTAACTACCTATTAAGCAAGAAACACTATTCTGTATTGTTTTCTACTTTAGATGAACATCTGGTCTTTGATGTAATTCCTTTGGGTGGAGTTTCCTGTATGCAGATAAAACCTCAGAGATAGTAACAGCCCTTTTTTTCCAAAAACAAGTGCTTAAAGGGCGAAGATCAGTCAATGTTTTTATCAGAACTGAACTGAACTGATAACATCTATATTGACTTACCACCACAGTTTAGAACTTTCTTAAACTGCTTTTAGGTGGAGCCTATAGATTACAACAACATCAATCTCCCTGTCTCCTACGTCAAACTCCAAAATATCTCGAACCAGCTATGGACATTTTCTCTGAGGGACTAGCAGTCCTCAGCCCCTCAAAACCTGCCTCTGCAGGGTCTACACAGCTACTGTTTGTTAAACAGGAGATGAAATGCTTTCTTGGGTGAATGACAGCTATGATGTTCTGTTTAAAGTTGTCTGCTCATCCATGGAAAGAGATCTAAGCTATGGGAACTCAAACATCTCACTGGCTCTCCATCAGCCCTGCTGGGTTAAGTGAAATGGTATCTGCCCCAGGTGCCTGTGTTGTTTCTGTAAACTGGGATGTTACCGGGGGGACGTTCGGTTGCTAGGAAGCTCCAAACACAACATTAAGACAAGTCACGGGAAGAGAACTTCTCATTAGGGAAAAGATGCTATGAAAATTGTCACGGATTCTCTTCTTGGGATGTTTCTGCTGACAATCCAGGAAGCTTCAATTATTGTGATGCATTTAAAAGATATTTTACTGTAGTTAAAATAAAATATGTCCGTTAATTCAGTAATTTTGCAACCATGTCAGTGCATTAACCAGCTAAGCAGTTTTCTACTTACTTAGAACTCAAAAGTATTTGAAATTAAAAGTACAATTTAAATTGACAGTTACTTATAACAAAGACCAATAAGTTCCCACCATTATTTTATTGACACATCATTAGCTAACACTTAGACTGCCACGACTTCCAGTCAGTATCTCTTGACCTTAACATCACAATCTCAATGTGTTTCAAAGAAGATTAAATTTGGCTCTACACCTATATAACCAATACAAAGAAAGGCGTATCAGTGTTTGAGGGCAAGAGTAACAGAACTGCTTGAAACTTTTCTTGATCTTTCCTCAGAGCCACCCTGTTCCATTTTCCCCCTTTCTGGTTTTGTATCTGCAGCACTTAAGGCTCCAGTGGTCTCGTGTCCCCCAGGGGCCCCACAAAGAACCTTTGACAGCAGCAATATACCTGCACTTTTATATACAGATACACACTTTATTTACTTCACCTGAGGAGAAACGTGTGTGTGACAACAGTGCCCTCTGCAGACATACAGCTGGTCCTAAAGGTGGCTAATATGATAATCTCACCTCGTCAATGCTATGTGAATCCTTAAATAACAGGTACTGTACATTAATAGAAAATCTATTTAGGAAAATACCTTATGAAAAATCAGGTAAAAATAAACACGCAGGTATATTGCTACCGTCAAAGGTTTTTGTTTGGCCTCTGGGGGACTTGAGACCACTGAAGCCTTAAGTGCTGTAGATAGGAAACCAGAAAGGGGAAAAAATGAGGACATACACACACAGACATACAAACACACACAATGTCTCACAGCAGAAGAAATACTTTTAAACAACTATACAGTATTTACAAAGAAGCAGGCGTCTGAAACCTACATACAACAAACAGCACAGTCATATTTATTTAAACACAAATGTTTATAAACTAATGTATAAATTCTGTGTTTATACATTAGTTTTAATAACCATATTAGACTGTAATATAATTCTAAAATATTAAAAGTTGATGTGTAATACTTTCTGTATTTATAAATTTCTGTTGATTATAAATTAAATATTTATAGATTTACTTTGTAAAAATTTGCTTGTCAGCTAGAAAGGTAATGTTGTTCTAAGATGGTCTTCTCAGCAGAGCTTTTAAAATATTACTCAGTTAGTTTGAGCATCCCAACCTGCTTGATATGTCATCATTGACTTAACCAATGTCTTAAGTTTGGGGGCGGGAATACATGCTTGCTTGACCAATGGCAGACTGGGGGAGTGTCATTATTTTAACAATACTGCTTGTGACACTGGTGTCACAGAAGATACACACTTGCTCTTTAAATGTACAACCTTCAGCCTGATTTAATCAGAATTTGTTTTCATTTCAACCAAAATGTTAAAAATAAACATTTAGTAAAAAAACTGCATCTGTACATCTGAAATCAAGCGGCACACTCCCAGAACAGATCATAATCCTCCACTCATCCGTCGCTCCACCCATCTGTTTCTCCATCTTTCCATCAGTTTGAAATGTCAGCGACATCAATCTTCAAGCAGAGAGTACTGACATCCCTAATCCTGTGTGAACTTCAGGGCCCCCGGTAATAAACATGTTGACAGCTAACAGCCCCTCAGTCCTTTAGCATCACCAGAAACACTGATGAGAAAAAACTGCTCACACACACACTCACACAGACATGTGGTTTACAAGGACCCTCCCAGATGATTTTTATACACAGCTAATCAAATTTTCCCCTATCTTCACCCCTGAACCTCCCTCTCACAAAACATTTGTCATTATTTAATTTAAAAAGAAACATTTGATATGTAAGTTCATGTGTCCCCGTTAACCATATTTATGCTGTTATACACATGGCATTGTACACATTTGTGTCTTTGTGTGTGTGTATGCACATATACCAGTACACACACACACACTCACACACAATCTCAGGAGCTCTCCAGTCTGGTGGAAACAGTGTAGATCTGTGTCTTCAGCCTCTTCTTCATCTCTCTGATCATTTGACAGAGGGCCAGAGGGTAGCAGCAATATACCGTGGTCCAGTCCTCACACACGCTGCCCTAGAGACACACACACAGGTACTGTAGAGCCACTCTAATGTATTTTTAACTTGATATTGCCGGGCAAATTAGGGTTGGTAGATTTCTAATAGCTGGAGAGTAAGGATTCTTTTCCCTAATTGATTTAACAAGCCCATTCCAGTCAAAGAATCTAGTTAGGAAATTTTATTTAAGGAATTTTCATCTAAATGTCAGAAACTGGATGTGTTGTATCTCTTCGGAAGAAGATATGACAAGGTGAATCTCCATTCTTGGAAAAATATACTAAATCTGTTTCCTTTACCCCACAGTCAAGATAATATTGTCAAACTGCTATTACAGTCAACATTCACAATCTAAATTTACAAAGTATTTGCTTGTTTTCACATTCATGTAAGAATGTGGATCATTCTCTGGAAACCATTGTGGCATTAATGCTAGTGCTATGCAACATTTTTATTGTCATTTAAAATTAAATTGTAGCGATTACTACTACGAAGTGCCATAGCTTTAATACTCACAATATCTGTCTTTCAAAACAACCCAAAGTGTTTTTAAGTTGAATGCTACATTGAAGATCGGTGCAGAAATGTTTATAGCCCTACAATAATACACAGTATTTATTGTTCTTATGTTTGTGTTTTTGTACTTTGAGCCAAAAACATAAAAAAGATCACAATGCAATACAGATAAAGGCAAATTCAGGGAAAAGAAATAAATACAATGTTTTATATAAAATATAAACCTCCAATATAAACCTATGCTAATCTAGTGAAAGCATGATTCAATTACATTTGAAATAATATATTTAAATATATTATAGTGTATAGATATATATTTTAATTATACATTTTAATAAAATTCTAATTAATTTTAATTAAAGATAGAATTGGATGCTTTTTCTATAGAGCTCATTAATTGTGATGAATGGACACGCAAACTGTCAATACAAACTTAAAAGTGCAGACAAACTTAAGCAGACTGACACTTGCCAGAGAACCCAATACATCTACTATTCAATAATCATATACGTTAACCATAAACACATGTATTTCCTGAGAGTGACCCATGATGAGTGACATCACTAGAAGCTGTTGTCATCGAATCCTTACCCTGATTTTAAAGCGCTCTCTGATGCCTACTCTCATTGCAAACGTAGAGCCAGGAAGCAGAGGCAAACACATGCTTTCTCCAAACTGATGAGCAAGACTCATGTCCAAACAGCAGGGCACAAACATGCCCAACAGAACTGCACAGAAGAGAGGAGAGATGGGGTAAAATGTATAAGGAAACTGAGAGCACTGTTTATATTGAATGAGGAATATCACATTTATAACTGATCCAGGAATTGTCTGATGAATACGACTCTGGCAATTAAATGAGAAATGGAGAATGTCGTTTCTCAAATGTCTACTATTGGAATTGTCGTAAAGTATTTATATTTGTAAGACAGAAAACAATCAAATCTATTAATATTTGAAAGAATCACATATGTATTTGTATAAACATATTCTGTTTACATTGTGTGGATTACCAACAAAAATTGTTTTAAATAACTTGTAGAGATGCAAAAACAACATTGATAAACTCATTATTCATAAATGATTTTGTAGTAACCAGTAGAGACTGTTGGATTACGAGACTCCAAAAACAAAATAAAATGGCAAAAACTTCATAAAATCATTAAATATATCTTAGAATCCAGAGACTGAATAAAATAAAATTGAGACATCTGTATTTTGTACATAGCCTCAAATATATAAATCTACTGCTGCCCATGCAGGACTCTATATAGTAACATATTCTCTTTTAAATAGGTTATATAGGTTACTTTATAGGTTATAGACTCTATAAAGCAGTTCCTCTTACATGTACTCATGTCACCACACACATCAAACAGCCCCGTGCTCCAGTCTCCTCCTGTTTGTGTGATAGTGGTCACTGTTGTGGTGGTCACACCAAGACCAGGTTGAGTGAGAACAGGAAGTTCCATCTTCGTACTTCCTGTCGCATTTTGTTCCATGAATTTTTCACCTGAGGAGTCCATTTGGTGCTGAAGAGGAGCAAAAGAAGCTCTTATAAGCCAAGAACAGGAACACACAACCCTTTACCAGTAAAAAATAAATTCTGACCTGGAGGTTTTGGAAGGTTGTGAAAACATCACATCCAACAATAAAATGCATTATAATGAGGGTAAGAACTTACATAGTGGTGAATGTCAAATTGGCCGAGAACAATCCCTCACAATGACAACAGACTGCAGAAAAAACAGAGTTGAGTTTCCCATAGTGACAGTGGTGTGTGTTTTTCTGATAGGCAGTTGGCTGAGAAGCCCTGTCAGAAAGCTGCTTCAAGCTGATAAGCTTTCTTAATACACACAGAAAACACACACAAACCCACAACACACAGGAGACCTCCACACAAATACAATTGCTTTATACATCTCAAGTCACAAATACAAATGGAACAGACACAATAGCATGCACACCACAAAAATCCTTCTCCGCAAAAGACTGCGATTATAAAACATAATCATGCATTATTGGGATGTAGACCAACACATAAATATCTCACTGGTGCCAATAAACCACACACACAAACACGAATCAAGCAAAACCTCACACATGCAACACAAACTTACCAGCAATTCAGCCTGTGTGCGATGCTAAACAAATGCCACCTTACAGCACAAATACAGGGAATGCAGAATCACATGTTCTGTTGAAGTTAATATCTCGCATCACTTCCTTCTGCTGTGCAGCTAGCGCTCATCAAATTGGGTCACATGCTCTAATGATACATTGCATGGAGCTGTCACATGCAGAACATGTCGGTTTATGTGTTTGGCAGTCAAGTCTGTTCAAGTGCATGTTATTGATTCTCAACACACTAATGTACGGCTGATCTTGTGTCCGGTTGCATCCCACAGTGGCTTCACAGAGGACTGGCTGCTTTGCTAGTAGGCCCATTCACAAAGAACTGTACCATTTGTCTATGTATATTATATTCATGCTGTGCTTTAATTACAAGTTAATAATTTTTAATACATTAGTATAAAGATTTTAACTACATCTAAGAAAGATTCTTAAAGGCACTATTCTTAAAAAGGGGAAATGTATAAAATAAATGCATTATCCCAATAATGCATTTATTCTATATAACCCATTAAATCTAATGGAGATTAACTTTCAAATCGACTGATGTTCTGACAGTAAACAATCATTTTTAAATGTCTTCTTTAACGGTAGCAAGTCAGAAGACCACAAACTGCCTCGGAATGAGGCAGTTACATCCATAATATGACTTGTGGTGGCATTTACATTCAGACACATTTAAAGCGACAGATGCATGTTTTATTAGCAACTATTTATTATTTTATTATATAAGTGTTCATTGAATTCACATAAGTGGACAGATCAAGGGCCAAAAAATGAAAATGGGGGGAGGGGGGGACATTGAATTACAGCTGAATCTCTAATATTACAAAACCCCTCAATACCATTCACAGGGACTATACCAGTGACACACACCCCTCTTTTTCATGTGTACACATCCCTCACTAAATCTGCAAGATGTTTAGTATTTCTAAAAAATTGTGTTTTTGTTGCATTAGAACCCCAAGGAAGCTGCCTAGAAATTAACATAAACCAACAACAGAAAAGCTAAAATGAAAATTATCACGTTAACACCCTGAGTTTCTATGCCTGCTGTTTCATGACAGGTTGTCCTGTGAAAGCTGTATCTCAATGTCATTGGGCCACTGTGGGGAAGAACTGCAGAGCATGCTGGGAAACTAAAGGACAACAGTTGGCAGCTTTATTGCTCAGGGCAAACTATAGACCCACAAAAATCACAAACCCTTACAAACCGTCTCTGATGTTTGAAGAAGCCAAACATGATATTAAAA
>JBAJNP010003630.1:14192-38304 GCA_036877545.1 Yasuhikotakia modesta | reverse complement strand
CTGGTCAACGACCGTGTTAATAGCTTCACCAAACAAGCCTAAAGCCACAAATGGAGAGTCAAGGAGGAAAATTCTGTCCCTCTCTTTAAGCTCCTATAAAGTGAGCCATAGATGTCTCTCAGCAGCACGTGTAATACCAACCAGTAAATCTGAATAATGAGACAACCCAGAATGCCCCTCAATACTTTCAATATCTAGCTCTTCAGTGACTCTTCAGAAAACTGAGAAGCTAATTCCCTTCCCTGGGGGGAAGAAACCGTGGAGCATGCTTTTGTGCCCAGATAAAAGTTGGATCTGACAGGTGAGGAACAAGATAGGGACTAGCCCAATCTCAATTCCCTCTTCAGATCCATTTGTAAACCCCACGAATGTGAGGAGTGCTGGGAGGGCTCCCCCCTCAAAGAGAGCCCTCCAAAAGCGAAGCACCTGCATACTTAGTAGCTTGCAATGCGGACAGTCAGCCCCCTCCCAGACAGACAAACAATAGACACACAATTTGACATAGAGCGCTTTACTAAATGAAAGAAGCTAACCCGAGTAGCGCATCTCACATGCCTTTAAAGCTTCCTGGTCATGACATCACACTGTCTGTGACGCCACGCTCGTAATCAATATTTCGACACACCTGTTCAGAGTGCATAAATGCTGGTAGCGTTCCCATAGCATTTCAATGCAGCTCGAGTTCCTGAAAGGGAACTTTACATATCATAGAGCGTCATCATCACAATCCGTCTCAGCAGGACACTGAGATCTCCCTGAGGTAAGTTCATGTAACTGAGATAATCAATATAATAGATAAAAGCTCAATTTCTGTACAGTATGCAGCAGTCTTTGTTCGGCTCACTTATTACATATTGACTTGTATTTCATACATATATCTCCCTTTTAGCTTACATTGTACATTAGTACATTTTGCTGCATTTTTCTACATGCAATAAAATACATAATTAAAGAGTGAGTTATATCAGCACTGTTACTGTACAGGAATAAAAATTTAACTGATTACTCAGTCTTACATGAGCGTGACAGGAGTACACTGAGGATGATGAGCCTACCTCAAAGAAATAGTTGTATAAGACAACCCAACCCGTAAATATTAATTACTAACTGAACTGCTAATTAAATAATGACTTTTCAGTCACTACACAAAACAAACACTGCAACTGTAACAAACGGGGTGCTAATAAAGACAGGAGGTGGATCCATATACCGGGTTTTGTTCTTTTTATTGTTGCCAGGCATGGTACAAACAGGCAGAGTCAAAATTGCAGGCAAACAGATACAACAAAGGCAATTCCAAAAACACAATATTCCAAATGACAGAGCAGGGGTCGGCGCAGGCAGAAAACATTCAAAACCCAAAAACAGTCCAGAGTCCAAATAGCCAAGAATCCAAGAACACAACAAACAAGGGCAATACAAGGAATGACAAAACAATATTTCGCAACTTCCACTGTTTTATAGCCACCAAATAAGAAGTTGCATAGAGTAAGCGCTAGAGGAAGCAGAGGGAGCAAATGCCAGGGGTATTGGGGAAAGAGCTCCCTCTGCTGGCCTGGCATTACAGCAACAATACAACAATACTCAATGCACTGCATCAAATTATCACTAGCCAAGAGTAAAACACAGCTAAGCACTGCCCACACGAGGTTTGTGTCGGAATGTTAAATGAAGATTTGCAGACTGAAAGTGAAATTTGTGAAAGCGTAAACACAAGTTCAGAGTAAGCAAAAAAGAAAGATTAGAAAACAATTTTAAAAAATACATTTTGTTTGAAAACCATGCTACACCTTTGCCATTTAGTTTATTACATTAAAAGTGTTTGTGTTTATTTTTGATGTAAAATTAATCCCATACCAAAACCTTTATTTCTCATGCCTCAAGCAGGAAACACCTACAATGTTCTGCACATTTTTCTGATTTTTTTTTTGACTAAACAGGTGTTCCTGCAATGTTTGTGACTGTATGGGCCAGCGTCAGGGCCACACTTGCTGACACTGAGTGAGTCCTTGAACTAAACATTTGGGCCTATATTAACATGGTTCCATTTTTACATGCGGAAATAATATTAGTATTGTAATTTACTAGCATTTTAATATTGATTTTAACAAATATTTAAACATGCATTTTGAACCCAGTCTCACAGCAGTTCATGATATAGTCAGGAAATTTAATCTATTGATTTGTGTGCATATACACAAATTTCACAGTATTTTTGTGTCACTCAGAATTACTTTCCTATCTATGTCAATAGGAAATGTACTTTGTGCCCGCTGCCACTTTTTTTTATTATTTTTAATATTCAAGCTATTACTCAACATTACCAAATACATCACAGGAAAGGTCTCGATGAAGTATGAAGATTATTCATGGCTCTTGCCATCTAGATCTGGGTTGTATATTTAGGTAAATGTTATCCTTTTTAAAACCATAGAAGATTTAATATTTTGCAACAGGTTGTGAAATAAACAATAGGATGGCTGGATTGGCCTGTTAATAGAACTGATTGGGTTTTTGGTCAACAGGTGCTGGGATTTAAGTGCAGGAAATTTGAAATGGATCGTGCAAATCCCCATTTTGACAGCAATCGTTGTAAGTTAGGAGTTTTAATATCTAAAAGTTTACATGTAATTCATTGATTTTAAATACGATCAATAGGACTTAATAGTAAGGCTTCTGTATAAAGAAGTTTTGTGCATTATTAGTTATAACGCTCATCCACCATTAAATAAATGTATTTATCCCCCTAGGTAAATTTTTTGTTGTTCTTGAATATAATAAGAGTTTTGGCAACAAAACTTCGAGAAACTAATGCAGGGAGGTGTGACACAAGACAACAGTACAGGTACAGACAACTTTGTTTTCATTAAAAATATCTATTAAAAATGTATACACTTTTTCGGGGAGATGCATTTAAAATAAGTTGTTTTTCTGTCTTTGATTTCTTTTGATTCCAAACAGAAAATTGCTAAAATCCACCCTTGTGTTGATGCCCTTGTTTGGGGTTCACTACATAGTGTTCATGGCAATGCCCTACACAGAAGTTTCTGGGGTACCATGGCAAATTCAGATGCATTATGAAATGCTATTTAACTCATTCCAGGTAATACTTCAAACACTATAACCTAAATGTATAATAATAAATGTTGAGTCACCAATATATTATGTAACCATGTGAGCCAAAAGCATTCTACATAGTGTACAGTATATACTGAACACTGCCTTTCAAATAAACCTTTTGAAAACTCCCACCTAAATTCAACTGCCCATAACAACTTCAGTCCCATATCTATGCATATGTATACTGTTTCAATACCATGTCAATATTGAAAAACATTGTTTTTAATACATTTTCTTCAGTCCCTAAATTTTCTTCCGGTCTTCAGGTTTTTGACAAGCAAAATAAGTGCAGCCTTTTTATCGTTTAAGTGGCTTTCAGGGTATATCCGTTGCCAGGATAAACCTGAATTTTCATAGCATTCATTGATTACAGTTTACAGTTTATTACAGGTGATTTCAGTTTATTACATTATTTACAATATAATAAACTTATTTAACTGATTTTAAACTTAAAACATTGATTACAGTTTATTACAGGTGATTTCAGTACTGTATATTGGACTTTTTTAGTCTGTTTTCCTGTCTACAGTGGGTTTAGAATGCAGCACATGGATTTTATGGAATGCCAAAACTGAAAAAAAGTAAAAATGAAATGAAAAAAAACTTTATTTCTTTTCTTTTTATACTTGTTTTATTTTATATTATTTTATACACATATTTACTCATATATTTATTTACAAAAAACAGTGACATAAATGCCTAAATAAATGTGAAACAAATGAAAGTTTCAAAATAAATTGGATTTCATTAAGATGGCTGTAAAAGACTGCACTGACCTCAAAGCAATTGCTATTATTGATGATTCATTTTAAAGGCCCTTCATTGATGTTCATAAACCTTATTCTACCCCCAGTTAACAGTTTTTCACTATTTGTTTGCTTTATTTATTTATGGCATCATGGTTTTGAAATATACCATAAAGATAATATTTCACATACACACCACCTCGGCCGTACAGCATTTTGGCTCACATTCTGTTAAAGGTCCTTTATAAATAAAGTTTTTACATACTTCAGACTTCACATACAATAGGATACTGTTTGCTTGTTAGATTACATTGTTTATGTGACCTCATTGTGTGTTAAACTGAGCTCTAATTATCTCTCTCACAGATATGATTTATTTTTTATTACCAAAAAGTGTCTTTAGTTATTCATTTTTGCACACATTAGTACATTATTTATGCATTTGAGTGATGCATAAATCACTCAAATTAAAAGTACTGTGAAAATGTTCATTGATCATTGAAACGTCTTGTTTCAGGGATTCTTTGTTGCAATTATATATTGCTTCTGCAATGGAGAGGTAAGACAGCTCCTATTTCATCGAAAATTGTAAATTTTTTATTAATACTTGCAAGTCAAGAACAATGGATTTTTTTCATATTTTCTCAACACTCTCTAGGTCCAGGCAGAAATCAAGAAGTCATGGAGTAGGAGGACACTTGCTTTGGACTTCAAGAGGAAAGCCCGTAGTGGCAGTAACACGTACAGCTATGGACCCATGGTTTCTCACACTAGCATAACTAACGTGACCGCGCGGGGCCCCCTGGCAGTGCATCTCACCACCAGCCTGGCACCTGTCACTATTGATGGTCATCGGAACCTTCCAGGTTATGTGAAGAATGGCTCTGTTTCTGAGAATTCTATTCCATCCTCTGGTCAGGAGCTTCATATACAAGAGGAAGAACCTTCAAAGAACTTTCAAGAGGAAAAAACAACGCCAGTGGAGGAGGAGGAAAGGGAAACAGTCATGTGACTTTGCTGACCTCTAAAAAAAAGACAAAATATCATACATAATTTGGAAAATACATTGAAGGATATACTTTGTTACTCAGGATTTTCTCACAATTTGGGTTGGGGGACCATCTTAAGTGTTAAGCTAATGTGACAATTTGCAGTTAGCATCATTTCAATGAGCCACAAACTTTTTTCCAAGTCTGGAAATTAATACAGAAGTGATACAGTAATGCAGAAGTGCTTCTGACATATTTAGAGAATGAAAACAAATATACTTTTTGTTTTTATTTTAAAATGCATGACAATATGTCGCATATTGGTTTCTGCATTGTGAATGATCAACACTGACACTGATTCTCATCTCATTATATAATGATGTGCAGTGTCCTCCAGAATTAAGCCATGTAAAACATGGCACTGTGGTCAGTAAATTGTAAATAAGTGAAATTTAGTGAATCTCATTACTGTTCTAAAATGCATAGCAAACAACAAATTCTTTAATCAGCACTAATAAAAGTAGCCCAAACAGATAGCATTTAATAAAATTGCCAGTAGAAACAATGTTTTGTATTATAGTAGTGGGGTTTTGATCAAAAAATATGATATTTATGTTTCACTTTGATTTGTGGATCAAAATATTTGTCAAATCTTACTAAGCTGCATATTTACATATTCAATTTGGCAGTGAAAACAAAAGTTTATTTTCTTTGAATCTAAATACATCTATACGTGCATGCAGTATTACTAGTGAGTTGAGCTGGTGAGGAAATGTTTAAGCATTTTGTTATGCCCTATACTGAAGCATATTGTGTAAGGCATAAAAGAGACATTTAAAATATTATGATTTTTTTTGGGTCATTTTCTGGCTGCCCAATCTTTGCAATTTACTGTAGTTAATAACTTTCTGTAATAAAACATAAATTAAAAATATTGTTATATAACACTATTTATCATACTATATATCTTAAGAAAACACAATTGGTGCTTGTCCATGCAAAACTCCCCATAATGGTGCTAATGCGTTGTCAGTGTTTGCTAGGGTGATTTTAATTAGTTGCAAGGTGGTTCCTTTCTAGCCTAAATAAAAAAAAATTGTCATATTTAATGATTTTAGAAACCTCTACCCCTAATATATAGCAATTGGCAAGTTAACAGATTAATGACTAGAATCTGCGCATGAATATGTAAACGCCTGTCTCATTGTCGATAACAACATTCATCATGCCGTGTTTCCATCATTCACATGTTTCCATGTTTAATGTAGTTGTTCATTCATATGTATTGCATTCTAACGTGCCATTTTGATCGCAAAATACTCTCAAAATAGTTATCACTTTCTTTTACAAACTTATTGTTTCACTTCAAAAGGCATGTATTAACCCTCTGGGGTTTTATGGATTAATGATGATATGCTTGTTAATGCTTTAAAATCTCACTGCCATTATAAAGAGAAAAAACAAATGTAATCAAATATCACTTTAATTGTGTTCAGTAATATTCTCTTAGGGTGGTCAATTTATTATAAATGTATGGGCAAATTATAATTTTAGTATGGACCATTCCTTAAAAATATACAACATTTTAATTATAGTTACATTGGCTTCTTTGGCAGCACAAAGTATACATTCCAATTTAGTGTTTTCTTTGTAATTCATTTTTTCTTTAGATTGAATGTTTGTTGTGGTCAGTTATGGTGTACTAGTTAAGAAGTCAGGCTTATAATCAGTAGGTTGCTGGTTCGAATCTAGCACTGGCAGGTAGCAACTGAAGTGCCCTTGAGCAAGGCACCTAACCCCTGATTGCTCACCCGGGCACCGCATTGGGATAGCTGTCCAATGCTCCGTGTGTGTGTGTTCACAACTTGCAGTGTGTGTTCACTTCTCAAGAAGGATGGCAACTGACAAAAACATGTCACTTTCACTTTTTTACTTGTTTCAAGACAATGGGGAAAAAATACTAACCTGTCCGTCTATTTATGAGCTAAACAAGCATGTTGCTCTGCTGTTCCATGTGTAAAATCAAGATTTCAAACATGAGAAAAAAAATGAGAAAAAAAAATTAGCACTTTAGATTTACAGTGGAAGTGTTTTTGTTTTTCTCTAGATAAATATAGGCAGTCAATAAATTAATACATTTGGGCAGTCCTATCCTAATGGTTAGAGTCAGACTTGTAACCTAAAGGTTGTGGGTTTGAGGCTCAGGTTTGGCAGGGGTTGTAGGTGGGGGGAGATAATGACCAATGTTTTTTGATTGTTTTACTTGTTAAATGTAATCAGTTGTTGCACTTTATATGTCTTGATACTCAGTATCACACTTTTCATTTATCAACGATTCTTAATGCCTTGATATTCACATACACCCTCGTTAAGAATAAAATAATTGTTTCCTTTGAGTTTGTTCTTTTATCGTTTCCTTTAAGTATTTGAAGATCAAAAATGTTTCATGCATTTTGTTTATTAGGTACATAAATAAAAACATTTGTGACCTGATCTGGCAAAATATGTTGAATGTCACAATGTTACATTTTCAGATACAGGCCAATAAAAAAAACTTCAAGTGGTTTTGGCTAGGAAATCATTTTAAAGCTTATGGACCCTTTTTTCCATTAATACCAAAATCTTAATTTTGAAATTTGCAACATCCGACTCATTTTAGTAAATCAGGTCATGTTTTCTATTTAGTGCTGTATGTGAATTAAATAAAACTGTATGTGAATAACTAGAGGCATACACTAGATAACTACTTGCTGTGGCAAAACTCAGGCTAGAATATTTCTACTGTTTTTCATGATACAAAATTGATCTAGTAAGTAGATTTACCATGATGTTAAAATAACTTGATACGCATGATTCTTAGCAAGATAGATATACTAAAATATAGACATATTTTATTTAATTTTACATAAATGTCATGATGTTATGAGCTGGCTAGGATGTAGCTAGACAGTTATCATGGGATAAACCAAAAGATGGATTTGTGTTTGATTCAAAAGAGCCAACTTCCATTCCTTGTAATGTTTTGATGCTGAGATATAGCTAGTTCCTGTTGGTTTCTAGTGTGCTCTAAATGGTTCCTAGGGCACGGCTAGGCAGTTTACATGGTAATAAAGACTATTTGCCAGTCTCAAGAGGCCTCCCCGTTTTTGTCTATCACGCCTCTCATCTTTTTCAATGGAAGCCAATGGAGAAGTTGCTAGGGTACTGTAACTGCTTTCTGCTGTAACTGGTCACCATTTGTTGCTTCTTTCTATAATAGGTGATATGAGCCCAAATCTGAGCTGACATCAGAGGATCACTCCAATGTTAAGTCTATGGAACTTCTGTACACACTAAAAAGTTGTACAACTGATGACTTTTAAAGTCATAGCACAGGTCTTTCTTGGGTCTATATCACACAATGTGGGATGATTTACATACTGAAGTTTTATCCAGAAAAGTATGCAGGTCAGTAATAATGATGCTTTGCTTTGCAAGGTCCACTAAAAATAGGTCCTTTTTTTTGGAATAAGAATAAAAAATAATAATATGCAAAATACATTAAATCATCAATTAGAACATTTATTCCATATTTACAATTAAATAAACAATAAAACCTATGTAAATATATTTTTATATACAATAAATTTAACTGAAAAACTAAAAATTGCATTTTAAAAAATGGCTAAAGAAAGTTTAAAGGAAAAGTTCACTCAGAAATGAAAACTGTCAAATTCATTCCAAAGTCAATTGACTTTCTTCCATGGAACAAAGAAGTATTCATTTTAGAGTAAATTATACCTTTAAAAGAACTAAATGTTCACTTTTTTGCCGGCTTTTTGGCACTGCCCTTGGCTCCACCTTGTTTGCTTTCTTTTTCCTCTCCTTTTTCTCCATCTTCTTTTTTACTTTTTGCTCCATTTGTTGCGTCTTTCTTTGATACTCCTTTATCTCCTTTTTCTCCCTTTTCTCCTTTCTCCCCCTTCTTCTTTGTGCCTCCATCCTCCTCCACCTTCCCTTCTTTCGCACCTTTGCCTTCCTTTTTGCCTTCTTTGTCTTTCTTCTTTGGGCCCTTCTCCGCATCAACCTTTCCTGCGACAGTCGGCACTTCCTCCTTTTCAGGTTTAGCCGCTAAACCAGAAAAAAAGATTGGCATTGAATAAGATTGTGGAATTGACAAAACTGACTTGATTGACTCATTTTCAACGAATTCACAATTTACTGCATCAAAATGTGTGTGTGTGTGTGTGTGTGTGTACTGTCACAATGGTTCCATCAAGTCTTTAGAAATCACAAAGACAGATTCAATCTAAAGCATTGTTATTTAAATCAACCTACAGTTTTCATTCAATATCTTTTGAACCTCAATGGACTTTGAACCTCCAAAGTTATTCATGCATTAAAGGGTTTACACAGATGCTGTCAAACAATTAAGAAAACCGTACCTTACATATGTAATACACATAATTAAGTTAAACAACACAAAAGCATATAGATTATAAACGTTTCTAGCATTATTATTTTTCAGGCAATCTATAACACTGGAATTTAAACCCAGTCTTGTCCCTTCTGATCCACTTTCAACCATCTATTGACCACAAGTGAGAACATTTGAGGACTCAGAATAGAAAAGACAGAAAGATGTCAGTTAATTGGTTTCATATTGACCAGCTGGCTAAATGCAATCTTGTGCAACACACCCATATTGTATTTCCTCTGTTAATCCTAAATGCATGCTATACATAAGTACTCATTGCCTAATCTAATACAACAGCAGCAAAAGCCACCTTAGGGTTAGGGTTGAACAGTAGTTTAAGATTTTTAGAAATGACCACAGAAACGTGTATGACCCAGTATATAACCCAGTTCCCTAAGAATGAGACAATGTGAATGACTTGACGCTATGGGAACATGCTTCAGGCACACCCGGGTCTAAACACGTGTCATGCTTAATTTACAGGCAGATCTATTTATAGGCTTGCAAAATTTGTCTGAAAAAGTCTAAAGAAAGGCTGTGCAGGCAATATGAGGCAATGCAATACAGTATAGGACAAGGACTGACAGGCAGTGCTATCTCAGTGCTATAGTTCTCTATGCACATCCTACCTACTGGGATAGCACAATGTCAACAAAGACTGCCAGCAGCAAGGAAAAAACACGGGTTGACAAACAGGAAAGCCATACTAGGGAGAACACACATATGGGATTACTGAGGTGGAATCACTACAATGGAACACCTATCCCAGTACAAGGGCTGACTGTAGGGTATGCACACATGAGTGTGTCTGGCTTGATGCTCCTCCACTGAACCTTCTTGCCACTGGATGCTGTATCAATCTCAATGCTAGGTTGACCAGTGGGAAACCACTGCAAAGAAACAAAAATGCCAGATTTACCCTATTTCCTGGGATTAGCACTGCAAACAAAGACTGGTGAACTGGGGCCCCCAGATACTACTGCATACTGGCTCCATCCGTAAAAGCCTTCCTGTAGCTTAACTGGTAAAGCATTGCGTTAGCAGCGCAAAGGTTGTGGGTTTGATCCCAGGGAATTCACAGAATAACATGAGAGTAGGCAGGCCTAAACTCTAGGCACTGAAGGCACTGACTGACAATGGCTGCAGGTGCCAGACCCCCTTGATGGAGGAGAGTGCTGTCTTCAGAGACAGACTGCTCAACTGACTCAAAGATGCCCAGAAGTAAAGAGGAGCAGCCTCGGGTGATAAAAGGACACAGGGGAAGGACACGGGGGAAAGGACACAGCTTTCATTCCAACCCTTTGTGCAGGAATAAAGCAATGGTTTAACAGCCAAATAAATACTCAGTTTTGCCATGACGGTTTTGTTCTCTTGTTAGCGTAGTTTGATTTGTAGGCCTGTGCAAAGTGTAATTATAATTATATATTATATGTAAATGTATATTATATGTATGTTATAATTATAAAATGTAACAGAGCTTGACAACAAAGTTTATACCACTTCCCAAAGTCGTACAAGTGAAATACCATAATTCAAAAGCAGATACCTTACCATGTATTTAATAGCTACTAGTTAAACAGTTAACTTGTTATTCATCACAGCAGTTATTTGTGTTAGGAATCAAGTCTCAGTAGGCATAAAATCAATCAAATCATGAAACATAAAGTGCATAAAAATAAAACAACTGATGAGAATGCCACAATTGCCACTAAGCACAATTCCTGTGTCCCCTGATGAGGGGAACTTGCTGTGCAAAAGGTCTCCCTGCTATCTTAGAAAGTCTTATTGGAATGCTAATGATAAATAGAATTAATAGCTTATATTATTTAAGTTAAAGACCCCTGGTAGAATGAGGTCACAGACCTCATAAGCCAGGATAATAGTATCTGTGATCCTTAGAGCTCTAAACGGACACAATAGGATTCATATGGCAGATGACAGAAGATGCCTCCACAGATGCCTCTACGTGATCACCACCACTGCCACAGAATGATATATGGCAGCATCTGTTAGGTGGAACTGAAAGCTAAATATGTGGAGGACGCAGCTCAGCAACTGCATCTGTATGCCTATGGCCATGTCTCTCTGACCTTATCGACAGTCCTCAGACTTGGGTGACCCAAGATTATAACAGCTGGCTGAGCGTTTTGTGGCCCAGAGAGCTAAACTGTAAACTGGATGTGGCTTAGCTGCTGCCCCTTCCTCGATCCAAGCCCTTGACCAGGTCATGTTGTAATTTGTTGATTGTATGCTGTGCGATACCAGCCTGACCAGCTGTTGCATATGCTCTGCCATTCAGATGCAATGAGACCCAAATTATTCAATTGGCAGAGTTGAAGCCTGCAAGAAGCAAAGTGCCACCTGCTAAGAGATCACTCACAAACATATCAGTGATCGGCATCCTTGTATGTCATCCATGATTTCAAGATCATTTCCAAGATCATGGTGATCTCACCTCAGATCGAAGAGAAAGGGTACGCTCATGGGAACTTTGCAGTTATGAAGAGTTAAATATTCACTAATAAAGCCAACCACAAGCAAGCATCAGCTTCAAACAATCACCTGCATCAGCTTCACATATGAAGGGCAGGCAGGCTGGAAAAACACATCTGGCCCCTGGAAACAAAAAAGCTTATGACACGTTCTACAGGTACCCTAATACTCACAGGTACATCTGATGTGCATCAAGCACTGGCGTGGGTCAATTATATTGCATGAATAGATATAAGATTTAGACACCGGTCATACCCAAGACATTCCCAAAAGCATCAAACCACATGCATTGTCAAGGTCTCTCCAAAGGGAACAGTATTTTTTATCTGTCACATGGTCTTACATGTATCAAAATATAAAAATAATAGCTTGTAATATTGACTGTTAAGCAGAACATTTTTATAAGAATATTTAATTAAGAATGTTGTTGTCCTGATGGAAAGTATAAACAAAAAGTAAATATGTGACAAAACACAACATTCATTATACAACATTCATTCATAAGAGAAATCATTATTCATATGAAGCACTGTTCATATTGATAAAGTCCAAATCAAGAGGTTAAAGGTGTGAAAGGTTTATTCAGGTGTGAAAGAGATATAGGGAAACCCATAGTATTAAAAGAATTTAAAGTCAACATGAACTGTTCAACTTTGACTGTAATGAGATTATATAGGGATTGGTAAGGTTGGTCAAAAATAAAAGTAGCTTCCGAGTTGGAGACATTTTTTTCTCTTCATTTGTAATATTATACACTTGCATAATAAAATCATACACATTTTAAAGAAATAGGGCTTTGTTTTGACTTCATTTTGACTATAAGACATCTTCAGATGTGGGCTTTTGAACATCTTATGACAAAAGATTCTTATTGCAGGCAGAACAGTAATCTGTGAGCATTACAATTCACCAGTTTTATCACAATTGATTGTCTTTAAGTGTGTATAATATAATAGTGTGTATATATAATATCCACGAATGTTGGCTGAGGACTGGCAGGCAGAAAGTAACAGGAAGTGCAGAGATGAGTTAAAGGACATCAGTCTAAGAGACAGAATTGGCTGGTTCATCTTCTTCCCTGAGCACAGGTAGTTGTTGGCGTGCCTGAACCTGCTCAGAAACTGTTTGCAGCACTGGAGCTTCCACTAGGGCTAAGCAAACACACAACAGATGTAAATTGAGGGAGAAGGACACAGATAAGCAGAAGAAAAATATCAGTAGCATGTAACCTGTAACAGTGGTGGAAACAGAAGATCTGCAGAAAATCCATTTTTTAACGTAAACTAATGTACTACACCATAAGAATGCAGTTTTTCTTATAAAACTTATTATTTGTCAGTGTTTTACCCTTAATTTTTAGTAATATTTGAGACTATACAACTCTCTGTTGTGAAAATACAAAATAAATAGGTAAATATGATGAAAAATATTGAATAAAATAGTGATCATTAGTTACAATTGAAATATTTTAGTATTGTAATAGTAATTTTATATCTTGTAGGATAAACATTTACAAACGATTAAGTAAATACATATTGCAATTTAAAAGGGATTCTAAATAAACAAACATATAATTACTACAATATTCTCTATAGTGGCTGCATGTGTGACATCACTGCAGAGAATAGTGGACTGTTGTTTCTAGGTAACAGACATATTGATTTGTAACAATTCATATGACTAATTATTTAAAAAGGTAACCAATATATGTGTACACATTATTTGGTCAATTATCCAGAGCAATTTCTAAAGCAAAGATAGTTTAAAATAGCCTTGTAAAATTATATTAGTCTATATCAATGTGTGTAAATCTGCCTACCTGTAGGCATAATTTTTTTTGGCTAAACTTTATTATATCAATTATATCACATGAGTGGTATTAGTGCATGTGCAAATCAATAAATAAATACACACATAAATACATGACTACACTTTTACAAAAATAATTAGTATCACAAAAATAAAAAGAAATCAATGACAGTGAACTCAGCGCCCCCACACCTCCCCACTATTTTTTGTCTTTACAAACACCAGCTAATGGAGATCTCATTGATAAAACACTTTAAACTTAATAGATAGCCTTGTTTAAAAAAGTACCAGAACAGTAGTAAATGCAAATGAGATTTCTAAGAAGTGAAGGAGGAAACAGCATCTGTGACGCTTACCTCCTGGCACCTCTGTGAGCTCTTCAAGGGGTGGCACAGTGTCCAATGTGTTGGCGTATGTTTTTGCTGCTTGTCTCTGTGCATGTCGAGCCTCAATCTCTTTTTTGGTTCGAGGAATTCGGCATTTGAAGATGCAGCACAGAGTTATTACTGAGAAATAAGTTTGTGGACTTCAAAATCTGGATACATGTTTTTCATAAAGCATAAACCATAATAAATTTAATTCAGTTTTTTCCACAGCACCTTCATTTTGTGCACTGTTGCAAAGCAGCTTTAGATTAAATATTTTGTGCAAGAAAATAATTTTTGTGCAGGAAAATTGTGCAGCAATGAATAGAGTACACTAAAATAAATAGATAAATAGAGTACACTAAAATAATATCCAGGGAGCAAATTATAGGCAATTGTGACAAGATATCACGGCAGTTCTATAAACAGTATGTAATTATTAATGATAACAGTTGATAACATAAAAAGTCCCTTGTTAATAACAGTAAACACTCACCAATTGCTAAAACAAACATGGAGAAAATGCCTACGACCTGCCATAATCGCAGACCCCAAAACACCACCGTTTCTGAGGTGACTGGATCTGGTTTTTTCGGAGGGTCTGTCGGCAAGAGCTGTAGAGAAAAAGGTTTTATGCACATGAAAACAAAATAACAATGGCAACAAAAGTAATTTTAAAACTTGTTGCAGTCACAAAAAGTCAGAGAAACCATTAAAGGATGCAACTAGAATTTATTGGATTAGATTAAGATAAATATGGAATTGGAGGCAAACACTACTTTAGGTGAATTACAAGGGTGAGTAATTGTTGCCTTCAATTACATAATACAACAGCTGTCTGTTACATGCTGTGTTAGAAGGTTGGGTCGGTGATCGACAGGGTCAGTTTGCTGTCAACACTGCCCGGATCCACTCCACCTAATTTGTGTTCTTTCTGTGAAGTCTGTAGTCCTAGTCAGCAGTTCCCTCTCATGAAGTTCTCTCTTATAAACCATGCATATATGCTTCAGTTGACACAAACTCCAGACTGAAGGTCTTTATCTTTGTCCACCTTTGTTTTTGGATGAGGAAAAGGTACACATTGTGGCAACAGTAATGAACACTTAAACATACTGAACACTGAAATATGTTGTTACATGTGAGATATGTTACATGGTGAGGACATTGTCTGACATTGTTATTGTGTGTCACCTCAGACATATCTTGCAGAAGTTTGCCTCTTTAACAAATTCCTTATTGCTTGGTGATGGATAGATTGGATGTTTGTCATGTTTGTTGGAATATCATGTACAAAGTTGTAGTCTAATTTGCCAAGGGGTAACAACAAATAACTATTATTACTATTAGTAATTCACTTACAAATTGATTTGAAATCGTGAAGGTGGAGAGTAGAACATGAATATAAATGTTATAAATGCATGTAAGATACCCTTAAAGAGTTAAACTATAAGAAAGCATGTTGCCTTTTGTGTTTGAATGTAGATAATATGAAAAAATATATATTTCATATTACTATACCATTTGGTATTATTGCAGGGTGTTTTGCCCTCTATTGTTGGGGAGATAAAGCAAAAAATATTTAGCCCAGATCATATAAAAACCTGAAAACCATGGGCATCATATGTGCATTTTTACATTTTCCCAAGCAAATGTGTGCCACAATGATATTATATTCAGGGTGGGTGTTTCTGTGTTGCTGTGCAGTTGCAAATGTGGCATATTACACTATATAACATTCTAACTGGTTTCTAAAGGTTTGGTTTTAATCTTTCTATATGAGCTACAAAAGAGATGTTTGCCTTACCAGGAACCACTAATAATAATGGATTGAGTAATACAAATAATAAGCATAGACATTACCTATTGGTTGAGCTGGAAACAGCAGATTTCCCTTGCAGCTAAGAGCAGATTACTATTGATTTTGCAGTCTTAATCAATAAAGCTTCTGCAATTTCCACATCATGGAACATCGTAATGTCACATCGATAGACAGTGTGCTAAAAGCTCACATTTCACGCATCTGTTTGTCTAGTCTAAGCATGGTTCTAGGTGACAATGACATGGAAGAAACTTTGCTGCATCTAAAATACATAAAGAACCCACAACTCAGAGCTGTTCTTACAAGCTATATACACTATTACACTGACATCAGACAAATTCAATAATATTAGACATATGCACATACACATTAGACATAGCTGACATATCTAGTTGTTATCTCTTTCATGTTAAAACAAATGGCTCCTTGGATTTTAAACTATGAGGCAAGCATATTTAAGAATAAACAGAAAAAAAAATTGACAAGATGCATGCATTCTTGATCCATACCAATAGTGCAATTTAGATAAAACTGTTTAGTTTTGTATGGTTAAACAAATGTTCCAGATGCTAACAATACCTTTGCAAAAAAAAGACAGAAGCGGGTTTGTGTGCCTAACCTATGATCTTGGACGCACTCCGGCACTTCTTCAGCCCAAACAGAAGATGTCATTTCTATGATGATGGCAAACACTGCCTCTGAGCCTCATGTAATGATAAAGCATATGGGAAGCTGCTTATTAATGACCCTCATTGTGGCCAGACCTTAGTAAAACTTAGGCATCCCTCAGGGCAATTTATATACCAGGACGGGTGAATATGGGAGCAGACATATTGTCTAGACAGGCTTTAACAAACAACAAATAAAAACTTTATCGAAGACAGACAAATTTGTAAAAGACTTTGCCAAGCATGGCTGGACCTCTTTAAATCTCAAGACAAGTTGCTCTTTACTTCTCTCTGACTCTTCCAGCTCCCCTGGGCCTGGATGCTATGGCTCATACTTGGCCCAGACTGCCTTTTTACCCCAGTTGCTATGATCCCAGAAATCCTAGCCAAGGTCCTCCAACAAGGGTCTCCACTCAGACCACCTAATTGGCTGACCAGGACTAGTTTTTTATCCCAGTATTGGCACAGGGAACAATATTTCATTCCCAACCAAAACTCTGGAACCTTCATGTCTGGCCCCTGAACAGGACCAGTTGGGCTTCCAACTGATGTAGTAGAAACCTTGAAAATCTTGTAGTAGAAACAGGTTACGTCTCAGGTAACGTATGTAACCCTGGTTCCCTGCAGGGAACAAGACGCTGCGTTGAAACGCTATGGGAACGCTATCAGTTTTTATGCACTCTGATACAGGTGTGTCAAATCACAGACGGGGTGGCAACATGACCAGAATCAGAAAGAGCTTTACTGCCAAGTGTGTTTACACACAAAAAAAATTGTCTTGGTAACAGGAGCTTCCAGTGCAAAAAAGAGACATAAACAGACATAAGACAAAATATAACAATAATATTAAAAACAGAAAAAATAAAGGCAACTGTTGTGTGTGGGGTCCAAAGTAATTTTCTTAGCCCTCTACAACTCACTCTGGAGTTGTAGAGATCTTGGAGGGTGGGCAGGGGGGAACCATTAATCTTCTCAATAATCGCTGTCCCAATAATCGCCATCCTGACTGTCCGTTGTAGTCTCTTGATGTCCAATTTGGTATCTGAATCAAACCAGACAGTTATAGATGAGCACAGGACAGACTCAAAGATGGCTGAGTAGAACTGTTTCAGCAGCTCCTGCGCCAGCTGAGGAAGTACAGCCTCTACTGGGCTTTTTTAGCAATGGAGCAAATGTGACTGTCCCACTTCAGGTTTTGAGAGATGGTGGTGCCCAGAAACCTGAATGACTCCCTTGCTGTCACAGTGCTGTCCATGATGTTGGGTGGGGGGAGCGCAGGGGTGTTTCTCCTGAAGTCCACGATCATCTCCACGATTTTGAGTGTGTTCAGCTCAAGGTTGTTGTTACTGCACCAGATGGCCAGCTGTTCAACCTCCAGTCTATAAGCAGACTCGTCATCATTTTCAATAAGGCCGGTAACTGTGGTGTCATCTGCAAATTTCAGGAGCTTGACAGAGGGGTCTTTTGCAGTGCAGTCATTTGTATACAGGGAGAAGAGCAGTGAGGAGAGAACACACCCCTGAGGAGTGCCAGTGTTGGTAGTGAGGAACCTGGATGTGAGTTTTCCCAGCTTCACTTGCTGTTGTCTGCCTGTCAGGAAGCTGGTGATCCACTGACAGACTGGGGTGGGCACAGAAATCTGGGTCAGTTTGGCTGTGAGAAGATCAGGCACGATGGTTTTGAAGGCTGAGCTGAAGTCCTCAAATAAGATCCTTGCATAAGACCCAGGTCTATCAAGATGTTGCAGAATGCAGTCCCATGTTGACTGCATCATCCACAGACCTGTTTGCTCTGTACGCAAACTGAAGAGGGTCCAGCAGGGGTTCTGTGATGTTCTTCAGGTAGGCCAACACCAATCTTTCAAATGACTTCATGATCACAGACGTGAGAGCGACAGGTCTGAAGACATTAAGTCCAGTGATTTGGGTTTCTTGGGCACCGGAATGATAGTGGAGCGTTTGAAGCAGCAGGGCACTTCACACTGCTCCAGAGATGTCTTGAAGATCTGCATGAAGATTGGGGGCAGTTGGTCAGTGCAGGCTTTTAAACAGGCAGGTGAAATTCGGTCAGGACCTGAAGCTTTTCTTAGTTTTCTGTTTTTTGAAAACACGGCTCACATCTTCCATGCAGACTTTGAGGGCAGGTTGGAAAGCAGGGGGGGAGGAGGGGGGTTGAAGGTGTGAAGTGCAGATCAGCGAATCTGGGCATTTCAAACCTGCTGGTTCTGCAACTTCACAGAGTAGCTATTTTTAGCCACTCTGATCTCCTTTGTTAGCCTGTTTCTGGCCTGATTATACAAGGTTTTATCCCCTTTTCTGTAGGCGACCTCTTTGGCATGAAGAAGCTGTTTAAGTTTCCCAGTAAACCAAGGTTTGTCATTAGAAAATGATAAAAATGTCCTGGTAGGGATGCACATATCCTCACAGAAACTGATGTATGATGTCACAGTATCTGTGAGCTCGTCCAAGTTGGTGGCTGCAGCTTCAAAAACACCCCAGTCTGTACAATCAATACCAGGAAACTTTAAAAGCACCTTAGCTGTGAACCTGAATAAAGTGAGCACAGGCAGGTGGAGCCTGAGGTATGGCCTTGAGACACAGTGAACCAGGGTTACATACATAACCTGAGACACTCCCTTTCAGGAATTGAAGCTGCATTGAAACGCTATGGGAACGAGCACTTTGGCAACATAACATGGGGGTAACACCTGCAAACTCGCAGGTAGAGAAGGCGCAAAGTCTAAATAAGTGGGGGCCACAGAAAGGGTCTGATGGTCACCAACTCTAGAAGGAAGGCCACCTTGGCCGACAAATGTAGATCAGAGATGTCTTGGAGGAGTACATAAAGGAGAAGTACCCAAAGCCACTGACACTACGGCCAAGTCCCACGGGGGGGACACAAGATCGCACTCAGGGCCCCAGCCTCAGCGCACCGCAAAGGAAAAGTGTAACAAGAGGATATCTACCCAAAGCGTCCTGACATATTCTTTCCAGAACTGCTGGGAGCAGAGCAATCGAAGGAAATAAATACAGACATAGCCCCAGAGGAACTGGATGAACTAGAGAGAACCAGGGACATTGTGCAGTCTCTTGAGGGGCGAAGAGGTCCACTTGGGCTTGCCCATTAATCCTCCAAATCTGATTCACCACCTCAGGAAGAAGTCTCCATTTTCCAGGCCTCGACCCTTGCCTTGACAGCATCGACTGGGTACATAAACTGCCCTAAAGTTTCCCCTGAGTCGTGCCGGTGCTTCAGGGCACGGTGGGCAACCACAGACCTCCTTGGTGATTGATATTTGCAACAACTGAAGTGTTGTCGGTGTGCACCCACGCATGCTCCTAAGTCGTTAGAATAAACTTCAGAGCCTGAAATACCACAAGCATTTCTAGGCAACTGATGAGCCAAATAAGATGGTGCTCTTTCCACAGACCGCAACTGGGTAGCAACTCTTGACCGCTCCCCAACCGGTGAGGGGCACATTGGTTGCTAGCCTATGTGGATCTCACAACACTGGGCCCCCAGGGTTTCTTCCACATATCTAACACACAGATGCAGCATCTTGTGGCCTTGATCACGCGGAAGGGATTTCCCCTTGGGGAAAACCCTCTGGTCCTGAGCCACCACTACTGAACCCCCAGTATGTATTTCTTGTTCTAATATCTGAGCCTGCAAAGGATCCACCAGTGTGAATATTACCCCACCAAAAATAGGTGACACCACCTGAACTGGATTTCTGAACTGTTTCCGTAGCTTCCACACTGCCAGGAAGTTTTTCAGTGGCACCAGTCCCTCGAGACTGGGCCCTGGGATACTTGCTAAGAGATGATCGGTTTCCTGAAGCAGAAAACCAGCAGGAGATAGCTGGCCTAAGTTCTCTAGGGACCGCCATAGAGGCTGCGACTCTCCTGGCCATGCTACCTTTCAGGGCAGAGACGCTGAAATGAGGTTACTGTGCCCTGAAGCACCGGAGCTGGCAGGGTTAACAGCAGAGCCCCGAGAGGGCCCTGGGGAACAGCGGACACTGTAGTGTGGTATAACATGCTGCACCCCAAGAGGGCTGCCCTTAGAGGCCCTGATCATGTTCTCTTCGCTGTAGTTTGTATTTAAAGGATTCAAAGTGTTTATTGTCCCCTCAAGAGAGGACTAAGCGTGCTCTGCTCCTAAACAAACAACACACCTGTAAGAAAATGTAGGCAGGGAGGAACACACTCTCGGAATTGTTCAGCGCCCTTGTCTTTCCCTTAAATGCTTTTCCTATTGCTAATAACACAGAAAGACAAACAATTCGACACAAAATGCAACATAGAGCACTTTGCTGAATGAAAGAAGCTAACCACGCAAAGCAAGTGCTTCTGTAGCTATCTGGTCATGTCGCCACCCTATCTGTGATGACACGCGCCATAGTCAGTGATTTGATACACCTATATCAGAGTGCATAAAAGCTGTGTTCCCACAGTGTTTCGACACAGCTCCAGTTCCTGCAAGAGAACAAGTTGTCAGTTTTTTGACCACCATCTCTCTTTAAAGAGAACTGGGGATTTGTAGGCTCTGGCAATCAAAGCTATTCTGCACCCTCACCTTGACTATCTTCCTAAAGTTTCTTTCTCATTTTCGCATCTGATCATTCTTGATGTATTCTGTTCTCTGCTGTATGCTATGCCAGAGCAGCAAAGGATCAAATCTACTATGTCCAGTTCATTAAATCCATCCCACTAGAAAATGGTGCAAGTCAGAGCAGCATTTTATGTACCACAGGTGCTGCAACCAGTCCATGCCACTCTGGGCTTGCATCTTGAATTAACATCCCAAGACCATGTCTTAAACTTTCTGACACCTGATAGTGTTAAATGCACAAACCATACCACCTGAAGGGTCATGCGCAAACCATACCACCTGAAGGGTTATTATTAGCATTATGAAACGCAGCATCAAGAGTAGTTTTTGAAAACGAATATCTTGACTGTAACTTAATGAGGTGCTGTGCTTTATTGCCACTGTGGGCATGCCTAGATGTCTGTTCAGACAGTTTTTTTTTTTTAAGTCTGAGGGTATCTTACAGTTGAAGCAGAGCTAAGAACTGCATGCTCCTAAACCCTGTGCTTTTTTCTTAGCTTCACCTGCACCACTAAAATGCATGTTTTATTGCCTGAAACAATATGTTCAAGGCAGCATTGTCAAGTATTGATATTCCACAGATCATTTTTTTCCTTTCTGTATTTCTTACATTTGCCTTCAAACTGCACACTGTTTTCCAGATCCTTGGGTGCAGCTGTCAGAAAACAAAACATGATTTAATTAACTTACTCAGAACTTTAAAACTTTTACTTGCAAGTACAGAAAATCTGTTTCAAAATATAAAATACTTGAAAACCCTTTCAATTAATTGATTAATTGCTAGATTTTTTTTCTGTAACTGTGATCCTTGTTATCCTTGTCTATTACATAGGGGCAATGTGATGCTTGATCAAATGCTTGATCAAAAGTCATTCACTGTCTAAATAAGAGGCAGTTCAAGTTTTGTAATTTACCAATGCCACTAGTTGGATATATAATTTGTAACCCTCTGACATTATTCAATTATGTGGGAACAATGTAAGCATGTTCTCTTCGCAATGACAATGCTGTAGTTTGTATTTTAAGGATTCAAAGTGTTTGTCATATGCACAGTGAGGAAACCAACTTTCCCTGTGCAATGAAATGCTTACTTTGCTGTCCTCACTGAAAGCCACATACATTATCAAGTGACAGCATCAACAACAAGTAACAAGTAATATAATGTAGTAAATGTCGAACTAATATAGTTAACTGATACAATAAATGTTACATGGTTCAGTAGATTGTAAACCTATGTGCACATAACAATACAACACAGAACAAAAACAGTACAACAGTGGAATGCATTTGTCTTTTTGTGCAGACAAAAATCATTGAACAGACATTTGGTGAAGAATTACCAGTCTCTGTGACACACATTAAACTAATGCTTTGTAAGTTAAAGTAGTTTTTGACTATTAAAACATTTATTTTTCTTAATTTGAAGGTATATAGAGAGAGATCTTCCGGAGGAATAGACAGGTTTTTAACTCGATTTAGCCCCTGCATTTAAACAGCCATCTAGTTTACTGCGGTTGTGTCATTTCAATGCAACAACACTAGAAAAACACAAAGCAGTATTTAACCCACTCGATACAAAGGGAGCCAGAACAACAATGTGGGGCAATAAAACTCAGTAAGCTGCTCTTACCTCAGGGTCTGGGATCTGGGCGGCTACATTGAAGATATAGTGTGAGATCAGCATGGCCACCACGCTCATGAGCAGCGGGACAAGGGCTGGGGGTGGTAGCATAAGCCCCTCGGTCGCCATCTTCCCTCTTTTTCTTTCACGTTTCATTCCTCTGCCTTCCACTCCTTTCTGCAGGAAAATTGCGCAGGACCACAATAGTCCAGGTGATTGATAGTCGCTCGTGGCGAAGTGGATGCTGCTCCCCTACATTAAAGCCATTCTGTTCTCCTCTTGTCAAAATGCTACCACTCTTTTACTCCTCTATGAAAACACAGCACTCTTTACTTCAGAGCCCAGATAAAGGCCATTAATTAATTAACAGCCATGGTGTCATTTACAGCCCAGAGCTCAGAGAGGTTTCAAAAGAATGTGAGGGGGAAGGGACACTATTGAATCAGATGAATTGTGTAACACTCTGGAGAATGTGTTTAGATGCATCTGAGGCCCTTTGTTCTTTTTATGTGATCTACTTTAAATAAACAAGGGATACAAAAAAGCAAAACCTGAGAAAAGGCCTTAATAATTCAAAGTGACTGAGTATGAATGAGTTGTATTAGTCCCTTAGCAGTAAAACAGAAAATTGAACTTCCCATAAAGCATGCAAGCATGACTATTTTTACATAGGTACTCTTTCTTAGTAAAATGTGAGTGGTGCTTGGTGTGGTGAAAATTGTCTAAATATGCAATATTTTAGAAATAACCATCTATTTCTTGGTAACCAAGTCTGTGGTACTGGTTGCTAGGGTAAAGTACTGGTTGCTAAGTGTCTTGCTCAAGGACCTGTCTACCTGTCAGCGCTGGAATCGAACCGGCAACCTACTGATTACAAGCTCAGCTCATTAACCACTCCTTTCCTCAACCAAATCACTTAAATTATCATTCTGTTTGTGTATAGAACAGGAGGCACTGCAATTGTCAAATAATGCAGAGGTAACCATAGCAACACTTTGGTCTCACAGCTGTGAATAGACTTACAAAAATCCCACTTACAAAAGCACTTTGTTCATACCTAAAATATTACTTTGCAGAGCGCTGCATTTTGTGTTTGGAGTGGTTTTGGTCTTGTTCTTGTTTTTTTACATTAGGATCTGGCAACACTCTCACTTTAGACCATTGACCACAGCACTGTTGATAGGTACTAGCTCTGTGCCCTTTATTTAAAGGATGTGACTTTTTGGCTGTGATCCTCTTTGCTTTATTCTTAAGTGATTGTGCTGCTGGTGACTGTAGTGAGAATACAGCAGCCTGACTGAGGTTTTCTAGAAGAGAAGATATGACTAAAACATGTGTCTTACTAATGTTAGGATTTAGGTATATTGTTGGCATCAACAATAGGGTGCAGGAGGGACTGTATAATCTCTCTC
>JBAJNP010003630.1:0-14164 GCA_036877545.1 Yasuhikotakia modesta | reverse complement strand
TATATATACCTCTGCTTATTTCATACCTCTGCCTAACCCTAACTATCAATTCCATCTGAATCAGATTTAACATTTAAAAATGTTTTAATCAAAAATATTGACTACACCATGCATGTACAAAAAACTACTAGTCAGTGGGTTGATTTAACAGCTAATTAGTCTCAATGGGGCCCTGTATATTACACTGGTTTAAGGTCAACAAATAAAATAAATGTATTTTTTGACATGTTCACACAAGTGAAAGCAAGGACCTCTGGCATCGCAAGCTCTATTTCATGCAACAAAAAAACATATTACATATTACAACATAAAAATAAAATAAGGCAGGTTTATAAGATAGATTCAACCACACAGCGGAATGTGTATAACATGCTTAAAGAATACAAAATGAAACCATGTGTTTTTAATTTCATATTTTAAAGCACAATGCATTCATGATGCATGAACAGTTAATTGTAGTTGTAGTCCCCAAACCACATTATTATGCATGCAAAAGGCATCTTTCTCCATTGATGGCATCATTCAGTTCAGCTACTTCCACAGTCAGTACCTAAAATAGTCTCAATAAATGAAGTGTATAAAATGATTTCTGAATTGCACACAAAGAACAGCCAAACTGCAACTGTGGTGCTGTATTAACTACACTGCTATATTTAGTATTTTTGACAATTAAGATTCGTGTGGAGCTTTCACTTTCAATAATAGTTTGCTAGACTTTAGAACCACAGAGAGCAATCATGACATAATTCGCAAGTGTTATAAAAAGATCCAATGAGTAAGATGAGAAATGAGCTTTGCATGTGAATTGAGATTGCCTTTCTCAACCAAGAATAGCAACACCCCAAAGATATTTAAATGACTTATAAATGACTTATAATTATAGGGAACGGCCCTTTCAACTGTTTAATTTAAAGTAATTAAGTTTAAAAAAGAGAGCTACGCCCACAGGGTAGTAGGAAAATGGCATATCTGCGTTGGAGTGGTGTGCAGGAGCCGCCACCCAGAAGGCTTCCCATAAAATACTCTGCCAGACCATAATACTGAGAGCTGTGCTGTGGAGCTGCTGAGAGCACCAATCACAGCCAGTCTTAACGCCGTGCCTGCAGTTTATTGTGCTATTTTCATTTGATTTGGGGTCAGGAAAATAGAATATCTGCCATTATGGGACACAGTGTACTGTACTTTACAGTGTACTGTTAAATTCGTTGGCAGTACTGATATGTCTTTCAAGTTTTCCTATTAGTCCAATTCATACATTTAGTGAAAACTGTATGTTCTGTACTGAAAAAATGAACCATCACAGTCACTAATATATATATGGAGAAAAAATGCCACACTGATTTGTGCATGCTGACATCTAATGGTAAAACAATGTTATAACACCATAACAAATAAAATATAGCAAAAACGGAAGTTTTAATACAAACCACATCATACATTTTATACATTATACATGAAGAAAAATGTTGTTTATTGCAACGTATAGATTGCCTGCTACCTCATACAATTTAGGTTTATGGGATTTAACTTGACTACCAGGTAAATGATAGTTCAATTACTAACATTGTCTTTTCTCTACAAAACACAATTTGAGATATAAATCTGTAACAATGCCTTAGCAAGTACCACAGATACTGTGTAATTTAACTAATTACAGCAAAAATGTATTGTACATTAATTCAATGTTCTTGGTATTAATGTGTTATTAAATTAAAATTGTAAATTGGATATAGCATCCAATAAATTGGAAGTTTCCAGTGCATATAAAGGTAAAAATGGAGTAAAACACCTTGTTAAACGAGCTGAATAAAATGTTCGAAAAGGGTCACTTGTACTGCCTTTGCACAGCCATTTCATCTGACATTTTTTAAAAAAGTGTGTCCAGACCCAGACAACAGTAAATTGTGCAATGACTTTCCGCTTATTTTTGTTAAGCTTGTTTTGTGCTAATTTATAAACAACCATTTATTTGTATTGGCACAACAGAAAATAATAATGCATTTCCTTCTCTGTTGAGACATGTTTACAGTGTACAGAAACAGTGATGGTATCAATGTAAAAAATACTGTTTACCGAAGATAAATTATTTGTTGATAACTTAGCTGATAACTTCAGCTAAATGTAACTGATGCGAATAGTAAGTATTCCCTTGTTTTATTTATGCATTGACAGAGAACTGCACACAGTAATTTTCCATGTAATTGCACTCTAAAGTAAAGTAAACTAGATTTACCACTAAGTTTACTTAAATTTACCGTCACACTTGGAATTAATTTCTTGTATAATCATAGCTTCTATGGCGCGAAATCAATACATGTATTCAAACGATCGTGATCTTGTACTCTTTCACAGCTGGCGTAGTACATTTTAACCTTTACCTGCACAGCGGGGACTTATTTACCCAAGGTCCTGGATGTAGTCAGTGGTGTGGAGTAAGTACTGGGCTGAAACGAGGGAATACCTTTGAGGAGCAACTCACAGAAAGAGCCCATTCAAAGCTGGAATGACAAATAGTTGAGTCTGTTTATGTACACGCTGTGGACACAGGAATGCATTTGGCTCTGTGGCTATTGCTGCATACTCGGGACTAAAACCACACCTTTTGCTCTGTGATCTTGCAAAACAATGCCAATGTTTCAAACAAAATGGGGGTATATTTAAGGAGATGACTTAGTTGTCACCCCTCTAAACACTAAAATAGTGTTTATATTATACATTTCGCAACTTGTCAAAACACTGCAACAGAGAAGCTGTTGCTATAGTTATGAAATCATCCACAGTAAATGGAACATTGCTGTAAGATCATGTGACCAGAAAACATAAGTGAGTTTCACTTGCACATACAGCTACTCAAAGGCTTTTTAAACACATTGTTCTGTATGTTTATTCATGTCAATACAATTTAACATTTTTTTTTTATTTCTAAAAATGTATGGTATTCCTTCTTTTACATGAAATCAGCCATCATGTTTAAGTCTTAAGTGTTTATTTTGTAAAGGTGAAACTGTTACTAAGGACAGCCTTAAAGCTTATTACGTGGATCCTTAGTTTTTTATTGCATGCTCAGTTTGTTCTGTTTTCTTTCTGTTGTGTTTTACTAAAACTGGACATGGCTAAGTGTAAGTCTTGCCTTTTGTTTGGTTTGATAATAACCAAACAATAATTTGGTTTCCCTTCACTTGCATGTCTGTCACTTGGCTTTTAAATGATCACATACACACAGCAAAACTGTACTCTACAAAACTGTTCACAAGGTTCTAGGGTTGTGTGTGTGTGTGTGTGTGTGTGTCAATCTTTCAACCCTAACCCTCAAGCCAGAAATTTAGAAACCTCATTTTAAGCCTATATTGCCAGCCAGATTTATAAGTAGCTCTATTATTATTTCTAATACTTCTTTAAAGGCTCTTTCTTTTCTTTTCTGCTCTTTCCTGCCTGGATTTCCCCCCTGGCTTTGTTAAAGACATTTTGCACCATAGACTTGATATGCCCAATACTGCTGGCACCCTGGTAGTGCCTTCTATTGTATAAGTTGCTGGAACAAGAAAGGCTTTACTTATTGTGTCCAGTAATAACTTTTCTTGCTCTAGCCAGTGCCATAATAGCAGTTACTTAGTTCCCTTTCAGGAACTCGAGCTGTGTCGAAACGCTATGGGTCGAAACGGCATCAGCTTTTATGCACTCTGATACAGGTGTCTAATCACAAATTGGGGGACAAAGAGACTATAAAATGCACATGCAAAGTGTTGCTCTGGTTAGCTTTGTTCATTCAGCAAAGCACTCTGTGTTACATTGTCTGTCTGATTGTCACTTGTTAGCTTCATAGAAGTTGTGTGTTTAGAGATTATCATGCCCAAAGCGAAGTGTAAGAGTGATAGAGAGGGAAATAAATTTCAGTTGAGACTGTGTGTAGTTTGCCTGGGAGCGAAGCATTGTGCACGTTTTCTGTACATGCTTCGCTCCTAGAGGGCTCTTTTTGAGGAGGGAGCCTTTGTTAGCATTCCTCGCGGTGCAGATCCGGCTTCTGCTGAGGCATATGGAATAAACCTTGGTTCCTTACAGAGGGCCCAGTATTGGGGGATCGCTGTCGCCGTGTCACCTTAGCGACTGATGCTTCCCTTACCGGATGGTAAGGTATTTATATACGGATGGTATTTATAAGCCAGCTGTCCTGGCATTTAAATTATCTTGATATCTTGGCAGTGTTCCATGCTCCATTTTCTTCCATACCATGTGCTCGTTGGCACAGACAGCACAGCAGTGGTCGCTTACATCAATTATCAGGGAGGTCTGCGTTCATGCCCTCTTTTCAAATTAGTGTGCCAGATCCTACTCTGGTCTCAGGGAAAGCTTCTCTCTCCCAGAGCTATATATTGCAATGCAGGAGCAGACATCCAGTCGAGGAAGGGATGAGGCTATGTCTATATGCCTTCCCCCCGATCGCTCTGCTCCCAGGAGTTCTGGAAAAGATATGCCTAGACGCGTTGTCCACGAGTATGGTTGTCAGACCTAATTGATCTATTAGACGGGTCTCAGTGGGAGATTCCCATCAGGAGAGAGTCTGTGGGTGTGGCCCCTGAGGGAGCAAAACTCTTAGCATCTGGTCTCTCAACCGAGGTTGCGGAGACCATCTTACAATCCGGAGCTCCCTCTACAAGGAAACTTTATGCCCTGAAGTGGAAGCTTCTTACTTCATGGTGCAGAGAGTGCACCAGCAAGACCCAGTGGGCTGCACTGTAAATGCAGTCTTGGAATTTTTGCAGGCTCGTTTCTCTGCAGGACTTGCCTACTCCACCTTAAAGGTTTATGTGACATCTCTGCGTACCTCACTTCATTAGTTGAATGTCCTATAGGTAGACACCCTTGAAATACATGTTTCCTCCGAGGTGCACAGAGGCAGGTACGATCTGGCTGTAGTTCTTGAAGCTCTTTGTGCTCCACCTTTCGAGCCCACTGAGGAAATCTCTGATCATCTATTATCAGTTAAGACGGCAATCCTGTTGGCCATCACTTCCACCATACTACGGCCGGTCATACTTCAGGCCTTTGTTCTCCTCCCTTCAGGGAGCATGACCAGGGGAAGCTAAACCAAATGTGTCCAGTGCGACTTATATCCACAGAACTGACCTGTGAAAAAAAACTGACCAACTTTTTGTTTGCTTTGGGAAAGGGCAGCCTTTCCACTACCAAGCAGACTCTAAGTCATTGGATTTCTGATGCGATTCGCATCTCTTATAAGTCCTCTGGTATCCCCCCTCCTAAGGGGACCAAGGCACATTCTACTCAGGGTATGGCAGCCTCTATGCAGGTCCCCATTTCCGGACATCTGTGATGCTGCAAGAGGGTCCACTCCCTTAACTTTCGTTAGGCATTATGGCCTTGAGCCACTCCTGGCTCTTCGGTCCTCTTACCCTAACTTGTGAAATCTAACACAGAGGGCAGGGGGGTCACTTTAGTATGGATAGTGGGCATCTCGTTCCCATAGTGTATCGATGCAGCTCGAGTTCCTGAAAGGGAATGTCTCAGGTTACGTATGTAACCCGGTGTTCCCTGAAGGGAACGAAACACTGCGTCTCCTGCCATTCCTCAGTTCGCCTGCCTGTGTTCGCCTCATTCACATCAGCGTTCCCATAGCATTTCAACGCAGTGTCTCGTTCCCTTCAGGTAACCAGGGTTACATACGTAACCTGAGACGTTTTTCTGGTCACAGCTGAGGTAATGCGGTTACAAAACAGTGCTTATCTTTCAGCACTTAACAGTGCTGTTATCTTGAGTTATGGGTTTTGTGACTTGGTGTCACACCTGGGCATTAGAGCCCATTCTAACAGGAGCATAGCATAATTCAAGGCATAATTTAAGTAATGTTTAGGCTACAGCATGCCGGGCCTCTTTACATAAAAGTCTCCTGGGCTTGACAGTCTCTTTTCTGCTCCTGATGTTCTCTGTGCCAGTGTTTCACAGCATCATGCACAATTTAATTGATTTAAAAGTTATAAAGTGATATTTTTGTTGTGTGGTATTTTTGTTATCATTACAGCCTCAGGTCTGCCAAGATCCCTCAGGATTCTGGGAAGATGAAATAAAATGCCATTTCAAGAGGGGTACACTGCATCAGCCACAGGTTTAAATTCGTGGACCATTGGTGGCATGGTGGACCATCATGAGGAGGCCTCAAGCCTCACAGGAAAAATAACTTAAATATAAAATACTAATTTGGCTAATTTGGTAAATGTGAACAAAAGGAGATATAGGAAATAATCACAAACATATTGCTTGGACAGTGGACAATAAGTAGGACCACTTTAAGCTTGATTTGGTTCATTTTGTTATAGTTTCACATCACAGCACACAAATAACATATTAAACAACATGCTTTGTTTTAGGTTTTGTGAGTCATAAACAATAGAAAATGGGTTTGCCCGAATAATTTCTTCAAATCTTAATTCCTTCAAAGAATTATTTTAACTAGCTAGTAAATAATATGATATTCTTTAATCTTCAGGGCCCACCAGGGTCAAAGCCATTACTTACAGTCAGTTTTTCCAAATGCTGCAAACTCATCTTGCTGAATAATGAATGATCAATTTTATCTCTGGTTTACTCTCATGCTGGTTGGATTAATGAAATGTGAAGTTTGTGCCCCAAAACAGGCAATTAAATTAGTGTGTGATCAACTTGTAGATTGACAGGCCTATTAATGCAAGTTTTATCCTTGAAGTAGCTCTGCTAACTAGCAAAGAACCTTTTTAAGGTTAATCATTGAAATAACTTTACATGCTTTCTCTTGGTTTGCTGGAAGCTCTGTTTGGCTTGGTCCATCATGTCCTTGTAGAACTGCAGGCTTTCTTTTTTTTCTTTTAAGGTGTTCCTCAAAGTAGTTCTCAAGGCCTCATTCTCCTCTGTTTGCAATGCCAGCCTGCAGGAGCAAGAAAACCTGTCTATACTGGTCTTGAATCAAGCAGCTTGTATTTGAAAGGATATAGATATTTATAAAGGCGTGTTTTAGTTACTTACCATGCCTGTGACAGTTTCTTGATCTTTTGAAAAAATAAGAGTTAGGGTTATGGTTGTAAGCAGAAATTAAGTGTTCTGTACCGTGCTCTGAGTTCATAAAGCTCAGCACCAAGCTCTGTGGGGCTTCTGGGAAACAAGCTTTGCTGTTTCTCCAAGTGACTTAAGGTGCTGCCAGTGCTTCCTACATTAACATTGAATAAAAATTTGACTTCATAATAATAATAAAGAATAATAAAGAATAATATTTGTTTTAGCAACACTCCAAAAACAGTATTATAGGCAAGATACAAAAAAATAAAATTCTGACTAAACACAACAACTGAAGTAACAAGTACATTCAAATTACATTGGACTCGGAGTCCAGTTCACTAAATTCAGAACCTTTCCTATTTTGATTAGTTGCGGGCCAATTCGATTCTTGCCCCGAGTCCAGTTTGGCTTTCTCAAGCTGCTGTTCCAGCACCACTGAACGCTGCCATTCTTGTTTCAGTTTCTGCTTGGCTTCTTCACATTGACGGTTTACCTCTTCTTCCCTGCAGCACATATTCTGACACTCAATCACAGTAATGATTGGCTAGTACTGCTAGAACTGTCCATGTGAGTTGGTGTGTAAACTATTCTGGCTGATTGCTTGTAAACATGATCAAGTTTATTTATACATGTCAAATATAAAATAAATAAAGCCCTGTAAAAGTTTCATGAGTTTCAACAGAAGTTGATTTTTGACAAATCTGTTGATTTTTCTCTTTCAGCAAGGTGCTTTGTTAGCAAAACGTAAGACTTTACAGCTTATCTGCCACTAGGGGGAACCACTTTGCAATTCAATTCACATTACCTGTTTTGTTGTACCTTGGTCAGCTCCAGCAGCCTGTCTCTCTCCACACTGGCAACTTGATAGAGCGCCTTATACTCTGAACACTGAGACTGGAGTAAAGGTACTTTAACAGCACAGTTTGGGCAGGCTGCTTGTGCTTCCCTAAGATAACATGTAAGGCTTACTATATACAGGAAAAACTTCACCAGAGAAAATATACAGCAGTTGACATTTAGCAAAATCTCATATATACAGTGTGCGATACAATCAAAGTACAATCATTGTACTTTAATGGATAGATGGACAAAAAAAATATTGATTGTATGTTGACACTAAAGCCATACAAAATGCCATTGCATCGGATGACAAAATATTAAACCTTAAGTGGAATCTGCAAACACATGCTAATATTGATGTAAGTACCTGCTATAATTTGACTCTCTGCTGATCTGCTCCCGTGATGTCAAAGGTCTGCCGTTAGAATGAATCTTATGTTCTGAGACACTTGCTTCTTGCTTTGGTACCAGACATACAAAATGTTGATAAGCATGTGAAGGACAGCATAGCTAATCATCTGGGATCAGCTGTGTCATACCTTAAGAGCCTGTTTGTGTATCTCCTGCTCCAGCTCCTTTACCTTCTTCTCTTTCTCTGAGACCATGTGCTTGAGCTGCTGGGTGAGGGATGAGTGTTGCTGGGCCTCACTATGCAGTTGTCTCTCCAGAACCTGCTGGACCTCCTCGTGTTGGGACCCTTTCTGGCTCAAATGACCCAGCATTGCCTGAAACTGTGTCTGCTGCTTCTGTTGGATGAGAGAGTTCAGGTCAGACATTAGCTTTGCTTAACTTCACTTAATACGGTGTGCTTTAGGTAACTTTAGGTAATGTTTTGTATGTTCTCACCAGTTGACAAAATATTGTATATTTAACAAAAAAATGTAATTTACCTAATCCTTGGCATGCAACTAAACAAATGCAATATTAAAAAATGATGGCATATGTCTGGCTAATTAAACATAAAGAATCCATCAGTTGTTGATTGGATCATGCAAAGTGACTGTTGCATGACAGAATAGAGGCTATATGTGAACAGAAGTGTGGCTTTGCATGTATCAGAAATGTAGATTCATTCAAATTACAGAATGTCTTATTTTTAGTTAAAGTTAACAAGGTCAGAATGAAATGCATTTAATAGTTTATGCATCTACATTTATAACAAGACCAGAAATGTGCATTTAAAAAATATTGGTCAATTTTGAAGCCATTTCATGCTTCTTTGTGCATACCAAATAAAATGCATTACAAATGCATTGCAAATGCAAAAATGCATTGATTGTATTCAGTAACTGTTTAGAGGGTGGTTTGTAAATGTTTTTGCAAACAAAGAAGTTAATCTTGCCTCTGAATAGCTGTTGTGGAGTAAAACTGATTTAAAAGATCTGCTGCTGGGTTAAAGTTTTTATCAGTAAGGCAAGAATCTGTTACCAGTAAAGCATCGACCAGCTCGTCGTCATGTTTGCCCTTATTCAGCAGAGTGGCGATCTGGGACTTCAGTGCTTTGACCTCTGTGCTCAATACTTTGTTCCTGGCTTTGCAGCCCTCTAGTTTCTTTTTAATATCTGAGTACTCTCCAAGAAGAACTTCATAGTCCATGGTGAGCTTCTGTAAAGTTACATTATAATAATTGTTATATTTAACCCACAGTCCTGGAGGTTTTCTGCATGGGTGCCTCCTACAATTTCTTACAGTTTGACATATATTAAGCTATGCAATACTCATCAATAAAGATGTTTCATCAGTATTTACCTCTAATGTCTCCTTCCGTTCTTTCTCTATATTACGGATGTGACTGAAGTTTTTGTCATTTGTCTTTTGCATACCACCCAGTTTTAAGATTTCCTCCTCCAGGCCAAGGTCACAGAACTGCTTCTTATGACATGACTGGTTCAGTTGTAGCTCCAGGTCTCGTACCTTGAGAGTATAAAATGTTTAACAAAAACATTAAACAGTAAACATTGAATACCATAAATGCAACAGGGTTATAGTACAAATCCTGGAACAGGTGGAACTGGTGTTAGTAGGGATAATTGAAGTGACACGTTTTTGTCAGTTATGGTTACCCATAACCAAAATGTGACCTCTGCATTTAACCCATCTTCAGTAGGAGTAAACATGAACATAGAGTGAGATATTAGAGAATAAATAGGGTATTTGGATGTGGGTATAAAAAATAGTTTGAAATACCACTCTTGTATTTTCAAGTATTATAATTTGTTTTAATTTGATAGTTCTTTTATAATAGTTCTTATTTGATCTGTTTGTAAAGATTTCTGTATAAAATCATTTTAAAATACTGATGATTGTGAGAAAACACTTTTGGCCTGATATTTTGAAAGATTGAAAGCTTATTGAAAGCTGATCATTAGTTAATGGTAATAATACATAATAATAATACATAAATCAAGTCAATTAAAACCACAAGTGTAAATAAAGGTTCTGAAGACTTAGCATCTGTTGACTCACTCTGTTCTGAAGGGCCAGGATCTGCTGAGAACGACCTCTCCAGCCTCCTGGATTATAAAGTATCTGCTGAATATTGACATCCTCACCCAATTCACAGCTCAACACCTTTTAACAACAGTTTGAGTGAGATCATGCAGGGATACACTAATTTAGATGACTATATTTGTAGGGCACCAACCTTATGAGCTATTTTTATCTCTTGCCTAAACACTTGGATCTGGTTTCGGTACTCAGACATTTTGAGTTGGGCTGCAGATAATTTTTCCTGTAATGATTTTATCACAGGACTGTTCTGCATTGAGAACAAAGTCAAAGATTTACAATCACATTTGGTGTTTTTGTTTCGTGCCTGTTCCATAATGTAAGTGTGCTTTAAATTACAGCTACATTTTATTTCTACATGTAGATCAGTGACTTTAGCCTAATAACCTAATATTTATGTTACAAAATCATTTGATTTCTTTATATAGGGACACATATCAACAAAAAACATGTTTAAATTTTATTGCATTTTGTTGGCTTGTTTATAAACAACTTAAAAACATTGCAATATATAAACAGTTTTGAAGAAGAATATAGTGTAGTCACCATGCTGCACTAATAATACACTAATAATAATATGTCCTTACAACAGGGCCCTTTTCGGGGAAAAAATACAAGAAATTGAGTATTCTGTATTTTGAAAATTGCACTTTTCAAAATACCCAAGATTATGTACCAACTAATGATGTGCATCAATATTACTTCATGGTTGTCGTCCATAGTTTGTGAAGCCTTCTTTGGGTTTGACTTTTGTGAAGGATGAAGAAACAGTGCAGCCTGTTAATTAAGTGACAAAAACATTGATGGATTTTATTAAAGTATATTCTCCATTCCTGGGAATATACTGCATATATAGACAGGCAGGTGAAATCAGAGAAGGAAACGATTGTTTTGTATTTACCTCGTTTTCAAGTTCTTTGATTCTGTTGTTTGCCAGTTTTGTTTTACTCTTCTCTCGTTCCATTTCAGCAGCTAATTCACGGTTCTTTTTGGACAGTTCCACGATTTTGGTTGCAGCAGCTTCTCCTGCCAGACCTGTGGTACCTCGGGTTGACAAAGAATTGTTAAAAGAATATTATCAATATATTATTAATATAATATCAGATTAAAGTGGACCAACCCCTTAACCATAACCCCAGCGCTTACCTGCTAAACTCAATCTATCTTCTTCTCTCTTCTTCTTCATGTGTTTAATCTCAAAGTCTTTCTCACTCAGCAGTTTATGAAGTCTGCCATTCTCATCTCTCAGCTCCCTCATTTGATTATGCAACTGTTCATTTTCATTCTGGATCATTCTAAATGAAACCAACAGTGTCCTTTTATAAACAAGTTATAAACGAGTTTAACACATCATTACCAGATGAGTTTTTGCAAGATTTTAAAACACAGTATAAATGGACAACTTCATGAAATAGACATAGACAAATTTCTTTGTTCATGGACTACTTTGTTCAAGCATCAGTCTTTTTTCAAGGCCAGTAAAATTACATCAGCTGAAAATAGGGTAACAAAAACAGGTCTTGTTATAATGACAGTCATTCTGACTATATTTATGATGACAGCACTCTGCATTTATTTTACATGTGTCACCTTGCATTGAACAGATCCATCATGTTATCTTTTTCTGCAAATTTCATATTGTCCAGATCGTTTGAGTTTGTATTGTGTTTGTCCACCTCCTTCTTCATCTCCAGTCTTTTTTGGATACGCTGTACTTGTTGCTCTTGGAGAGCTTGAAACTGATGTCTCAGGTGTTCCCTTATTTGATCACTTTCACCATCCATGACTGAGAAACTAAAGACAATATAACACATCTGACCAAAGCCATGCAATTGTTTTTTGCAAACTAATGTAGTTACAATTTAAATCAGTGTTTCTCAGCTGATGTCATGACCCCCAGATTGGTCACAGGTCTGTTTAGATTCAACATAACTTCACTTTCAGTGGATATAAAAAACTATTAATGCATTTACAGTTGGAAAATGCTGGACACTTGGAGGATGCATTTCAATGTCAAAGGACAATTCTTTCCTTTTGTGTGCTAAATGACTAGATGTGGAAAACCATTGTCTGTTCCTTTCCGTTATTCATTTCCTCACATTGTAATGAAGCACTTCTGAATTTTATGTATGAAATCATTTTTTAACCATTAATTTATAATTATTTATTAATTATTAACTTAGTTAACAAAATCAATTAACTTAACTTAAAATCGTATTCATTTATATTTAGCATATTGTATACAGCTTCTATATAGCATATGAATAGTAATACAACAATTGTATATTGGAAACAGTTTTATTATACTAAGTATTACTATTGACTAAACAAAAAGTACAAAAAAATTAGAAATGAACAAACTTACCGGAAATTTTGAAATGGTTCCCGTAAACCAGATTACGTATTGTCAGAAAATATTTAATTCACTTAAAAATGGGCTAAATAAGACAGCTATTTGTTATTTTAGTTTCTCAGTTGTGAACAGTTGTGTTTACACTAGCTTTCCCGTCCATTTGTAGACACCACCGTCTCCATCGTAACGCGTTTCCAGGAAGTAAAAGCAGGGCTGAGCGTGATATCCAATCTGAACGTCTATTCACGCCACTGTTATAAAGGTATTAAAAACTGTCTTTAAGCTAACCATGTCTGATGATGATTTACTCTTAAAGGAGTAAACATGACTTTTCCAAAACATGAAGTAGGGAAAATCGTGCTTTATAACGTTTCAGAGAAACATTTGTGATTTATTGCTCTGCACGTTTTATTTATTGTATTTTAAATAACACTGCATGTGGTGAACTGTTTGTGTTTAAAAATTCCCTGAGGTTCAATACTGCGGTCAGGCCAGCGGAATATCCATTATATGTGAAACTCGTTACTTTTAAAGTAAGTATTTAGAGTCATTTTACATTGCAGTATTCAACTTTTGTCAGTAATTTATATCGTACTTGTTTACCTCTTATTTATTACTGACAGACAGAATAAGTAAATGAAAAATTACATTCAGTATGAGATAGCTTTTATTTTGAAATAGTGTTCACTCGCTATTACCGCAATGTGTAGTGTATGCGCACACCAGGAAATTTCGTGTAGGCTAGATTCAGGAATCGGCAGTATTTATGATACTGTATTTCATATGTATATCATATGTATTTCAAATACGTATTTCAAATATAAAATAGTATTTTGTAATTTGTATTTGATAGTGTTGATGAAAATGGCTTCGTATTTTGTAACAAAATACTTAAGTGTTTTGTATTTTTGTAGTTTTAAAATACTGTAAAATACTTTAATAAGTCTACTTGATGACATCATAAATATGCGGCCTTTGATTGGTGCTTACTCAGCGTTTTGCCCAGGCTCAACAGAAAATTGTAAGAGGTGGTCAAGGTAAGAAACGTGCAGGAAGCTATCCGTCAATTTTCTGTTCAAGTTAAGTTCTAGTTTTCGTGTTAGTAGCCTATGCTGTTTACCAGTTTATAATGTTCTTCAAAACTATTATCCTGAGCGGCAGTTCCACATTTATCGTTAGCTTGCTACTTTCAGCCTTTGTTAAGTTTATCGGTTGTGCACAAAAAAATGATAAAGCATTTTAGTGTTGTACAACATTACATTAAGAGACTTACTGACATCAAGTCTCTATACTTCTGTGGCTCTCAGTAGATTCAGGTAGTTGGAGTTGGGTTAATACTCCTTGGCAAGTTCTATTGCTACTTCATGATTACGTTTCTGGCAACATTTAAAATAATTAATAAATAATTGTTGAAATGCTATA
>JBAJNP010003629.1:0-38308 GCA_036877545.1 Yasuhikotakia modesta | reverse complement strand
ACACACACACATTTATTTCCCATGTCTTTTAAATCCATTTTGCTGTTGGCGCTATTTATGAACGTAATGATGTTCAGTCTTCAAAGATTCTTGGAAGAAAATCTAGCGGTTGGATTAACTTAATTTAGCCTGCAAGACATTAGCATGTAATGGATTTATTTGTAACAAGAACAAGACATGAAGAAAATTATTAAATCCTAATTATTTGGCTCATTTTACTTGCATATGTAGAGCAGACAAATATTTTAACATGGCCTTTGTGTGGACCTGCTTCCAGATGCAAAGCAAGACATTTAGAACCCAAAATTTATCATAATTCAAAAATCAAAGTCCATTTTTCTTCCCAGAAACAATGTTAGTATTTTTAATTTGGGGGCTGGGGAAACATCAAGCTAACCACAATGGTAGTCCATGATTTAAAGTTTAAGTGGCTGCATGCAGCATCGACTGACCTTTTTGAAACACGTTGTGAGAACACAGCAGTGCCTAACATTTGTGTAGTTGTGCTTTGACATCACATGCTTCCAGGTGAACGTCTATAAAGGTCAGACATAAAAGTGCGGGTTAATTTCAGTCAGTCTGAAATGCTCTCCAAGTTCTAGCCACATTGTTTGTAAAGCTGTACCATGACTGAAGCAGTTAAGGCAAAGGTAACAGGGGTTACTTTGACAGGATGTTGGAATGTGGCAAATCTCATTGGGTGAAACATAATTAAGTATGACTTTCTGCAGGCAAGGACTTTTACAACAGCTACACCTCCAGCCTCTCTGCTGAAAGCTCATACAAAGAGCAAAAATGATTGATGACAAAAATTGGTTTTAATAATTTTTAATAATGGTTTTAAGTAAAGCTCATTTAGTGTGAATTGGAAGTTTGATGGCCTAGTTTGAATATTGTATTGTGCGGAGATGGGGCTGCATCGTTTTGGTCAATGCCGCATTAATGCTTATGATATTTAATCTCAGGCCAATTAAAGCAATTGACTTGCTCGAATTTAGGAAATGCAAAAATAATAGTGCGTGGCTCCCCTGGCACCTAGAGGTAAATCGGTGATGAATTAATCTTGATATGCTTCCATGTACACATCCATTAATAAAAAATGATTTTTTTATGAATTGGTGGTATAAAATAAGAAGTTCATACATTATGATAATGAGAAGATACAGGCTGCTGTTCGATGTTTCTATATAAGCTGTATTTCTTTGCCCCCTCTTTCAATAATTTTCTCATTATTCATGATTTGGAATACGTGATTTTGCAATACGTTTAACATCCAACAAGTACACCATTGGAAGTTATACCTGGGAAAACAGCAGTTGTTTTCTATCCAGAAGTTAAAAAGCTACAATGAACCCCTTCAAGCTATTGTGTCTTCAGCAAGTTGTACAAGCATCAAAATCTTATTTGAGTCATTCTCCAAGGTACAGAGTTATCCAGCAATCAAATAAAAATCTTGGTAAGACCTCAGTCCTTCAAGGCCAGCCAACAAAGTTGTAAGGCATCGCAAAAGAAAGAAAATACATTTCAAACAAATACATTTTTCAAATAGATATTTGAAGGTTTGAGATTTTTTTTTTGTTTTGCCACAGTACACCTACATGAGGTCAGAGTACCCAAGTTTTACTGTTGAAAAAAACATTGCCACACCTAACCTTAAGTTAACTTAAGGTAAACCCCAAAGTTTTTGTATTAAATTAACTTAACTTTAAATTGTTAATCATATTTACTATGCCTGCTACACCTTTGACTGCTACACCAGGTTAGTTTTATTGCCTTTCGTGACTATACTGTTACTCATGGCATCTAATATCCAAAATTATATTAGGAACTGACATGACAAATTCAATAAAATAATTGACATTCTTCCATTAAATAAGACTGTACCGTGTTATCTGGTATGCTGGCACTTCAAATGAAAAGGTCACTGCAGCTCTTTAGCTCATTTTGTACTCATAATGGCCATTAAAAGGGCCAATCTGCCCTCGACATACATCCACTCTGAGCATGTGAATGACAGAACTCTGTAGAAAAGACACATTTATAAGAGGCACTTGTATGGAAACGGGTGCAAAGAGCTTTGGAAGTGTGTCTAATCTGAACGGATTCAAAGATGCTTTCCACATCTCAGTATTTCTAAAAACGTCTAAGTCTCACAATAAAATCTTATATGTTTGTTAACTTTCTAAATATGTGAACCTAAAAGTAGAAAATGTGGGTCTGAAAGCTGTCTCGTTCAGTTTGTTGAAGAATAAAGCCTGATACAGCAAAACCAGAGTTCCCATTAAACAGATTCATTATGTAATTAAACCTCACGGTATCTGAAGTCATTAGCTTATCAACAAGTAATCATTCTCACTCTGAAAGGCCCTAAACATTCCAACCTTCACACACAGACATTCAGCAGGAGATTAATTACCTGCAAACAAACACCTGACCATCTGAGACGTCTCCAGCGTAAGCATATCTTTCCCATCTCTTCTGTGTCTTATTATGTCCTCTGCCTTTCAATTAGCAAGGCATTTGTGAGGTGTCAGTCTCTACTGCAGACTTACAGTAGATGCTGCACCGCTTATCTTTGATGGCTTCTTCTTGGATCTTCCAGTGTCAAAGAGAACATGTTAATTTCTCAAATGTTTTTAAGGGGGAGACGTACTGGAGACCTCATTGTATGGTTAAGTGTCAGCTTTGTCTTAGACAGTTTACCTTAAAAAAGCAAATAACCAAAAACCTAGAAACCAAAAAAGACTAGTCCACCAAAAAACTGTAATTCTGTTAACATAAATTTGAGTTTGTTCCTCACAAAAAGCTCAGGTTGTATGTGCTTCTTTTGTGCTTTTTGTCCTTTTCAGAGCTTGACAGCCACTGTCTTTATTTAGTTTAACAGAAGAGCAGTTTGATCTGCCAAACTTCTCCTTTTGTGCTCCACAGAAGAAGGAAAGTCAAACGGATTTGGTGAATGATGACAGAATTGTTGTTTTTTGGGAGAAACCTGTAAAATATGGCAGAAAAAACAGCAAATAAATCAACGTGGGTGGCATAGCCAATATAGTCTGGTCTTGGAAAAGTTTATATTTGAAATCTCAGGCGTTTGATAGCAGATAGCAGTTTTATCTTGGGAAATGTGAACGCAATTTGAAACACTGTGAAGACAATCTAAAACTCTTGATTCAATGTGCTATCACTCTGACCATTTTTAGGGGACCAGATAGTGAGGCACAAGAATTTGCTCCCCATTTAGGAAATTAAAAAACAAGAGAGACACTAACGAATCTCATTTGTGTTTTCCCTTTCCAATGGGTTGTTTTCACCCAGCCAAAAAATGCAAAAGGATTCCACAAAATATTTCTCATCATCGACAAGATTTGCCTTTTCACATTACCTCTCTTGTAGACAAGCACGTTCTGTCACAGAGCCCTGGCACTCATGAAGTATGATTTCCCCACGTAATTATTTGTGTTATACAAGCAATGCACTGTCATTGCCAAAGAAAAGGTGCCCTTCTCCCTGCTTAAATTATACCAATTTGCTCCTTTGTGTCTTGGGCATGCATGATGCTGTTTTAATCCAGTCAAATCTGGGGCTTCGTTTAATAGTTCCTAATTTCTCACAAAGTGAGCCGTGTTTAACAGAGGATGCTGCATCCCAGCCCACTGAAGGAGGGAAATTTGAGATTATGGGCAACAGGCAATAACGGAGCCATTGGGCTGTGCAGGGGAATGGATCAGTCTGGGAGAAGGGAATCACTGAGTGGACCAGAGCGGAGAAGGGAATTGTTAGGCTTTATCAGTCCAATATCAGCCCCACTATCAGCAACACGACTGCAGAAATGGGCCCTCATAAATTATGAAGGATGTATTATCACACAAATGGAATGGGTGACAGTGATGGAAATTAGAAATGGGTTCAGCTCCTCTGCAATGCCCAGTAATTATACAGCAACAATATATTACGGGCCTTTACTACACAATGTCAATCGCTTGTACCTGAGTGTGGACCTGGATGAGAGCACTCTCACACACACACACAGTCACAGGCGAACACTCATTTCGTATCTGTATTGTATCTGCATAGTGGAATCCAACTTTAGCTGGTTAGAAATGTAATGACTCCATGTGATCTCGTTGAGCCTGAATCACAGAACAAAATGCACGTTTACTCCATGCATTATAAATGAGAATTATTTTTTTTCAAAAGCCAGTTTAAATTAGAGCAATATACTTTTGGGTTTTACAGAATTCAATTTCCAAACAGTATCAAGGTCATTACATTGCAGAGGGATTTGAATTGTAATTATTAATTAGCGAGACGATAATCACGTATGTGCAGTTCACCGTAGAGACAGAAAGTGCGTATGACTTTGTGGTTGAAGAGTTCTCTCCTCTGAGGTTCCACAGCAAAAACATGCTAAATCACAAAGTGTGTGAATCTCTTTTCCTGCTGTAATTTCTTTGTTTTCTATTGAATGGAACATTGTTCTAAAACATTGTTTCCTGGATCATCCTTAAAAAACTGGAGGTGCAGTAGAAAATATCATGAGCTGATGCTGCTTTGTGGAAAAAAAAACTGGAGGCTATTGGTTCCAGCAGGAAAGTTAGCTGAAGGTCAGTTGTAAAGCTTCATTAGACTCTCAGCTAGACTACATCTCTGTCTTTGGTTTTATGGCTGTTTAGATAAGTGTTTGATAGAAGAACGCTATTTTTGGCCCCTGGTAATAATTTGTATTAAATGATCTTCACCTTTCCAGAAGGGGCTTGTCTTATACAGGGTATAGGTAGTGAGAAATGACTGAGGCATTCACTGTCCAAAGCATCTTACCTCAGTTGCCCCAACTGAGTTTTCCCAGATGTATACAGGAAGTGGCAAAGCATTATAGACACTCTTGTGGGTTAAGAGGTGGTGTACCATAAGAAGAGATACCTTCTGTTTTAGATTTAGAAATGGGTATATTAGTGCATATCATTTTCAGTGTCTTGATTTGTATTTCTCTTTTATATGCCAAGGTCATTATGAAAAGGTCTTAGATTTCTTATTTTCAATGTGAATTTCAAATAAATATTTTATTATCCAAAACCAGAACCTTGGCACTTCACCTTGCCAGAGGACCTATACGTTTTCAAATCTGAGTAATGGAGCTTTTTTTGGATTTCACTGCAAGAAACAGAAACTGGGGTTTGGAAATCTTACCAAAACACAAGTAATGTTTAAATATCACATACTGCTGTTGATATTGCTTCACTAAGCTACAGATACAATACATTTCCTCCAAAAAGCATATATATGTAATGCTACAGCTATCATTTTTATAAATCTCATATAAAGTGTACTTTGCAAAAGAAAACAGAGCTATTTCACTGTAAACAATTGTCTGTCATGCTTTGTGGAGGTAGAATTTTCCTCACTGTTATTTTCTTGTTTCCTCTTTAGTTTTTCCTTCTATTTTACCCAACATTGATAATGCTGATATATTTAGGAGAAGCAAAATTTCTGGCCAATAGAAGAGAAATTAGATTCCAATCAAACTTCAGCTGAGACCTTAGGCTAATACACACCAAGTTGTATTTCATGTTTGTGAAAGCGATTACTTAAGCGATTATAGGGGAATCCAGTCATTTCTTTAAGCATGCCCATTTATCTCAACGGCAGTGGTCTGGTTGGCACAAAACCCCTTACAAGCAATTTATAACTTTGATCTGCAGTCTTTGCTTATGGGCGCTCAGCTCTACATATGAGACATAAATGCTCTCAAATGCTTTCTCTGGAGCTGTAAGAAAACTGTAAAGACAATGTTGACTGGCTGACAGAATCCCAAGAAATAAGGTCTTTCACTAGAGACAAATGTTTTGTTCTTTATGTAAGTATATTATATATTCTAAAGTAAATTCTATGTAATTCTAGGAAATAGTTATATATACATATATACAGTAAATGAATGTTGCAACTGATTAAAGAATATATATATATGTTGTTTATATAGTTTGTATTTCTTTACACTCTTGTATCCATAGCTCTAACAGCCGCACATTTGTTTGATGTTTTCATCCTTATTGATGTTCTTATTCTCTTTTTCAAAAGAGTTTATATTTTTCAGAGCAGAAGTTAAAGTAGCTTTGAAAACGTATGAAAGCTACGCTTGTTTACCTGTCTCATTTGCCTGTGCAACTTTGTCCTCGATCCCTCTGGACCAACTAACACAACTAATACCAATCCCTTTTGTAGACACGGTTACATTTCACAGAAAAATATTAATATATGCACAAAACTTTGTATGCATCTATACATAATTTATTATTTAAGCTACTTCTACAAACGCATAATCAATATAGTCCAAAAGAAAACATGTTATTAAACAATGAAAAAATACAATTGCTAACTTTAGAAGACACATGCAAATGTTAACCCAGACTGTTCTGACAGGCCCTGTACTGTATTACTCATTACTATTTTTAACCAGCATCTGGGGATGCAAGGAATACAGCAGGTGTACGGGATGCCCTAGTTATAGGCAGGATTCTTTAAATTACACCTTGAGAATAGACAGTGAGAACGCAAGAGACGTTATTTGATTGGAAAACTGTCATATTCTATTAACATGATTCTTTACCATTCAGATGAAACTGTTATTGCCAAAGTAAAATGTAATGCATGTGTGAGGGCCCAAATGTTCAAATTACACTTTGCTTTGTGTCTTTTTGTGTCTTTTTTGTTCTATAGTGATAAATTACATTTTATTTATTTTTGTCAGTTACTGAAAGCCTTAAAGCTGACTCCTGGGTCTTTAATGATATAGGCCTGCAGGCATAACTAGATAAGAAACGATGTGATTGCGAAAAATGAAGTCCAAAGTATTTTAAATGTTAAGTTTTTCTTACTAAAATAATTTTTGTCAATTGTAGTAGAAACAGGAAATGCTACAAGCTGTTTTTGAACAACACCTTGACCACTAGGGCACAACTCTGGTATTTATTTCTATCACAGCCACATCAGTTACAACATGAAACTGTCTGACCTGATCACTGGGTGAATTTTAGTTCCATAATTTTTTTATGAAAACACATGAACTTGCCACTGATCAGTTTAGAATTTCCAATGCCTCAGATGTCTTTATTTTCAAGGTCAGTGGATTGTACACTTCAATGACTGGTGGGGTGCAGGAAATGTGATTGAGAATGTTGCCTTGAGTATTGATCCATTGCCTACACAGGTTCCTCTTGCTTCTAGTTAGTTCAAAGAGAAGCAGGAACGGCATTTGGGAGAGCTATCACAGAATCAAATTTACAGTCGAGGGTTGTCGATTTTCACAACTCGTCTTTACAATTGTCTTTGAAATTCCAATTTTACAATTGTTTATTTGGTTAGAAATACAGCAACAGCAACAAGATCTGATGCCTTAATTAACCATATCTTCAGATACAGCACACCCGCTCTATTATTAAATTTGTGTTCCCTTGAACCCTGCCAAAATAATCTTTCAGAAATCGTAGTCAGAGAAGTGTGTTGGCCCAAGGCAAGCATGTTGGGAGATTGGCATTGCATGGTCAGAATAACACATGTCCTTCTCATGCTTTCAGTGCAATCTCTGCCTCCAACAGAACAGAAAGCGACACAGAAAATGCATTAATAGAGAATCACACCCGAGGGGTCCTTGAATACCTCACACCAAGCCAGCTAAGCTCTGTGGGCTCCATGCTGTTGCAGAGTTGAATTCCTTCCCAAGTCTGCCTGTCTGTCTCTCTGTGGCTCCCTCCAGACAAGAGATCCACAGACTGCCTGAGGTGGCACATGCCACATTGGGTTGCGGTGGGTCGCCCGACTGTCTGTATGAATGCAGGGCATTCAGCTGGGCAAAAAATCCATCTTAAGTAATGACCCTATGTGTTATCTGTGGAAGCATGACTCTTTCTGATTGGTACAAAGAAGATGTCCCGATTGGCTGATGCTGAATGTCTAATATGAGTGATTTACTCAAGGCTGAGGCTTAGCGATGAGCAGAAGAACTGGGGAAGTATAACAAGATTAGCTCACATTACCACAAGCACGATCGAGCCTGAGCCATTGGTAATCTGAATTCAGGCCAATGCTTATTCCAAAATATTAATTCTAATCCTAATCAGACACACTTCAGCAGTTTAAAATCACCTAAAGTCCTGGTGAGAAATGTTTAATCATACCTGGAGAAATTCTGTGACATTCTACAGCATGTTATGGATGCAATGTAAAATATTGGTTATACATTATACATATCTACTTTTTCTTGTCAGCTTTTGTCTGCATGTGCTATCATAATTCTTTTGTCACCTCAAGGAGATGTGTGTGGATTTCGGCACATATTTTCACACTGACAGGGTCTGTATCCAGTTATTTAAATGTGGTGAGCGTACTAAATGTTTATGAGTGTGTAAAGACAGGACGGAGAGCATTACATTCGGACACATCTAATACGGCTCTTAACAAAATAAGTTTAAGTAAAATAACATGTCATCTGCAACATCACGGAGTCACTTAATCACAGCAAATGGCTCAATTAAAATCTGACAACCTAAACTGACAAGCTAAATTGTATTTATAAAAGACAGAATGCTTTTGGTATAGCTTTTAGTTAAGAGTGATGTCCAGATAGAATGTTTTGGCTGTAAAAAACTGAAAAAATGTTGTGTTTAAATGCTTATCGTTGTTATTCATATGAAGCAGAGAGCAGGGCTATTTGTCCCAAGGGGAGCTCACAGGGAATATATCTTTGAACCGCAGTAGGCTATAAAAAAATCCAATATAGTGAACACAACACAAACAGGTTTCTACTGTAGCATAGCTTTATATGTTGGGTTTAGAAAAGTGTCTCAAATTACAATTATTTTATGAACTCTGTGTTCCAATTGCTATAGCTGTTGGGTAGATGAGTGATTACAAAACATGCAATGTTTTTGCTACCTAATTGCTTGATCTAACCCCTAATCGTATTATGTTTTAATGTTACTGTTAGATTTAGCTGAAATATACAAACTGGATACAGGCTCTAAATAGTGTGAAAACATGCCCCACTGTTCATGGACCACATTATTATGATATAACCAGGCCTACTAGTTGCAACTAAATTAAAATATTATGACCTATTATGAGTATCTGTTTTTCGACCCTTTGCAAACCCAGCCTCCCTGTACATAAGAGCAATGTGGCAATGAGTACTTGAATTGTTTTTCATTGTGAGACGCAATGAAATTGATTTTCAAGGTGTGAAAATGGTCGGCTAAGTCCTTGGTTCAAAGGATGTGTGATGGGGGTTTGGGTGTCTGCAAAGGTGTAGATGGAATGGCAAATTGTCAAGCCTTTTGAAAATGGCCTTTTTCCGTAGGTGTGGATTGCAAGAAAAGCTGTTGACTATTTTGTAAATGGGCAATTGTTTCCCTTGAAAGCACCACATTGCTTTATAACAAGAAAATACAAACATAACATTTATTTCATTAAATAGAGTGAGAGAAGAAAATATTTGTTTAGAATTAAACTCTGAGTTGAAATACATAGTCATGTCACTTCAAGTATTATTTGTCAATCTTCAATATTTAATTTTATGCCAACTGTGAAAAACACTTAAATGTTCTTCTTGTCCATAAACACCAGAGTCCTTTAAAAAAAGTCAAAGCTCATCTTTTTATTATTATAATTGGGAACTGCAGCAGTATTGCTGTGAGCTGTAATGCCTGCAGTAAAAATGTTTTGTCTGCACCCACATTTGCAGAGCGGCGAGCCCTGGGGTGCCCTCAGGTCGGCAAGGCAGAACTTGAGGGGGCCCAACAGCAATATAATCACATGAGCAGCGCTCCAATTTTGCCTCCACCACCTAGAATCTGCCATGATACACCTGATTGATTAAGTGTCTGTCTGTGCGTGTGTGAGACATCTGTAAGGTCCAAACTGCTCACACATCCGTTTGTGTGTGTAAATGAAAAATGTTACGAGAAAGTTCTGAGTGTGTTGATACCTATTTTTGGACACACTAGCAAGTGACTGTGTGTGTATACATTGGCTGTGTTTGCATCTATCTGTGTCAAACACCAATTATGTGTTGATGTGTATTAAGAGCCTAGCATGGATGGTTTAGTATGCTAATCCTGTGCTCTTAAAAGTCAATGGAGAAAGAGCACATTAAGTTTTTGTGCCTTGAGGCCTCAGAAAACATAAGCAATAACGGATCAATTCTTTGATCAATCGTAGCAATTACCATTTAAGGCAGGTTTAGCTGAGCCACACTAGCACTTTGCTTAGCATCATCACCCAGCATGCCACACTGCATTCCCAATGAAAAATTCATGAGGATCCCTTTTATAGGGAATACATCAAGTGCCAAATTACAGAGGCTAGTGTTGAAACGCACAACACAAGGTGCTACCAGAACTTAACTTTATATTTAAAAAGCCAATATGGAACTAATTTTATAGGGCATATTTTACATTTATAAGGGTATATTTTATTTGTGGGCATATTAAACTAATAGGCATTACATCTATTTTCTCAAAAATGTGACTATTGTTAGTTGTTCCTTTACAGCTCAGAAATATCTAGTGGTGTTCTCAGTTGTTTCATTAGTATTGATCTTGGTCATATACTGTATATTTCTCCCTAAAGTAGACTATATATAGTATATATAGCTGGTATGGATATCATAGGTCAGATTATTAGGTTATGGAGAAAAGAGTTTATTAATCAGATTAATCAGACATCACTGAAACTCTAGAAAAGGCACATAGGATATTACTATACATTTTCCTGCCGATTTCTAGATGTTTTCTGCTGATCATGAGAGAAAATCTATGGAATGAAATTAAACACTGTAAAACTATTTATTACACAAACCTGCAAATGGAAGAACGCATGCAGAACTTAATGAACAGTGGGCCTGCAGACATCTGCGAGCTTTCTGTAGATGCAAGTTGTGCTCATGATCTCTCACATAAACATTCTGAGACCTTTCTTGAGTCTCTTCTCTCCTTACCTCTTGTCTTCTTCTCTCTCTTTCATTTAATGCTGTCCCGAGGCACCATGTCTGATTGCCTGTGTTCTTCCACGCACAGATTAATCTTTGCAGTCTTAATACCACAAAGGCAAAGCGTGAGCATCCATATTCAGTGTAGGCCTGCAACTTTTGATCAGACTAAAGAGGCAGTGAAAAGCCATTCCTAATTGCTTTCTGAATTTCACTCAGGACAGTCATTTTGTTAAAATTATTCACACATATTAGCAGAATGTGTAAATTGATATAGAAGATGATGAAAGCAGTAATAATTTACTACTGGGTGCATTCAAGGTTTAATAACTTTGTAATGACACGGCTAAATTAAAAGGGATTTCATGTGTAAAGGCTATTGGCTGAATTACTGTTTGTGTTTAAAAAAGGAAGACTACAATTTGATAAGACTAGTCTTGTTTTATCTGTCTGCTCTTCGGTCTGTAGGTATGAGCTACAGACAGCTCCCGCTGTAATGGTAGTTAGATGTTCAGAACAATATTCTCCTCAGTCAAAAGTCGCAAAGAGAACAATTCAACAAAAAATTAAAAAGTCTGGAATTTCTTGACAGAAACACAGGGGAGCACAAAGGAATGTTCCTACTATGTACTATTTGCAAAGTATTAGTGTATAGCACATCATTTTTATTTTTTGGTGGACTGTTTCTTTAAGAATGAAAGTCAAGCCATGGGGGCCAGAGTGACATTTCAAAGCCATCATGTGGGGTGTATTAGTGGAGAATGACCACATATATGCCTGGAGTTTGTTCTTTGTGTTAAAGCGTTACCACTGAAAATAAAGAGCTCCATTAGGTTTTCCTGTCACTGGGCTGCATATTGAATGTATGTCTTTTTATGTGTCTGAGGGCAATTTTTAGGCCTTTGAAATAAAAAAGTGATGATCCAGCACAAGTTAAAGCAATCCATGCCAGGCCTACAGCATTAACCATTTGGCAGGGGAAGCAGACAGGTGGAGAAGAGTAAATGCATGTAAAAATAACCTTTGTAGTGTTTTAGTGCAACATGTTCTTTTTTTCTGTTGAGCACTAAATGAGAGTTTTTGAAATATCTATATATAGACTTTTTCAATACCAAAGATCCTATTATATAGTCAATGGTGACCACGGGTTTGCTATAAAAGGACAGAAAGCACTATGAAAGCATTATGATGTTATGATGTTTGGTTTTATGCAAGAATTACTGATCTTTATTATTATTGATGTCCAGCCTGCAGCCCAAGCACCGTATTTGATTTGAGAGCTGTAGCAGATGGAGATCATTTTTAATGACTGATGACTTCATTTTAACCCACTCCTCACACAAATGTAGCGTTTCATTTCAAATATTGGAATGCTAAGCACGGTCTGCCTATATAATGCTTTATATCTGAAAAATAAAAAAATATGATGTGTAGCTATTTTGGGTAAACTGTTACTTTAGTAATAATTTAAATAATTAAAAGATTCTTTTGTGTGGACAGATTGGTAAAAGTTTTCATTCGAAATCACATCTACATACTATATAGTATGCCAACATCAGTCTGCACTTATAGTAGTACATTCTGAAACCTCAAAACACACCTGGATGAACATCTTCCTTTTAGATTTATGCATTGAATAGACACTTTTCTCATGACTACAGGAGCATAGATGCTGCCAAATTTAAATAGTTCATAAACTAAAACCACTGTTAAATGGTGAACCAGACTCTTTTAGTATTTTTTAGTGTTTTACTCTTTTTAAGGTTATGTGTAACAAATATTTCTTGTGTAAAAAATATTTCTTGTGGTTTAACACCAGAGTAAATAATTTGTCTTGTTAATGTTAGTACATCATAGGTCAGTGAGCGTATGGCCCATATGGAACATATATGGAATATAGTATGAATGCAATCATCCATATGTAATCATACTGCACCCATGCATACTATATAGAACATTCTGTTTTAATAGTCAGGAAGTACGTTTTTAATCAAATTCAGTACTTACTGTCGCAGTATGTGATTTTAGATGCAGAAATGGTTCTCTTGCTGTTGGTGCTAATGGTACTGAGCAGAATGGCAGTTATATTCAGTATTCAATATTCGGTATTGTCAAGATTTTTACTGATATACTCTGCTAGCATTCATCAGGTCTGCAACAGTGAAGCCTGTGGCGGAAGCTACCAAAACCAATCCTCTAACAAAAGATTTCTTGCTCAATCGTTTTGGTAACTCATTTGACTCATGAAACATCATGGAAAAATGGCAGTCACGCAGAGACATTGTGCTAGTGACAAAAGACTTTCTGCTTCCTCAGAATTTGGAAGATCTGATGAGAAAAGATGAAATATTAAGTCATTTTCAGTTACCCTTTAAGCCCCATCATTAATAATAAGAATGATAGCTTGAGAGTGAAGCACAATCATGTAACATTTAAACTGTCCAGCCAGGAAGAATGAACGCTGTTAATGCAATAGCTATTCATGACATGCACAGAATATAAAAGGCTTCATGGATGAGCAACTCCATAAGCAACTGCCTTTATTTTCCTTTAATAACCAAGAGCCTCATTTCTTTAATGACAGTATGAATGTTATTTGCACAGTCGAACTAGAAATAATATTTTTACTGTATATCATGTCTTCAAAGGCTATCATTCATGAACTGTGGCTGTGTGACATCATTTGCTGTAGGGATATGCCTCTACAATGGCTGTTTTTCTAAATCCTCTGCCACTTTATGAAAGTTTTATAAAAGTTGATCATAAACTAGGTAACTTACACAAGTTTGCATATTAATATTGAACATTATGCAGAATATTTTATTATTATTACTATTATTGTTCTTTTGTAGAATATACAATTTAAATGCAGGAGATACTATGTGTAACACAGGTTCTTTAAAAAAAAACTATTGTATTTATTTTTTCAAAAAATATGCAAAATGCTAGAATCCTACAGGGCAACAACATTTTTTTTCTTCATATTTTTATCTGAAATGTAAATTATGTATGTATATATATGTATATCTCTTTTAGACGTAACTGACGTCTGGGGCAAATTATTTATTTATTTTAAATGTCAGTCTTTGCACCCTATAAATATTTGTTCCAATTTTATAAATTCTTATTCTCTTCTCAGCAGACATTCTGAATTACAATTAGAGGTATTTCTTTTACCTCTGTCTTGCTTCTTTTGCCTAAGAATAACTTCTCTCTCTTTACTCTCATCTGAATACAGAGAAATTGTTGCCTTTTCCTTTCTTTAGTGTGTGATAACAAGGTATTTTGAGTTTTTGACATTGATGCTCACATGTGCTTGTAGTATTCACTTACTACTAGTCAAAAATACTATAATAACTTATAATGACACGAATTGTGGAATTGATGCAGCTATGAAATTTCTGTTTTGGCCACTGTCCTAGATAATTGTAAATGAGAAATAAATCAACAGCTTTTTAAATTGACTTCAGAGGCACAATAAAATGTGAGATGTTTTCTCTCTGTGTTGTGCAGCTATAGACCTGGCCTGTTTAACAAATATATATATATATATATATATATATACACACACTCATTATTGCGACTGAACAGGTAGATTAACACTGTATAGATCGCTAATATATATCAACTCTTGATCCATCCAGTAACTCTAGATGTATGTTGATGGTGCAGAGCATTGTGGGAATGTTGCCCTCCGCACAGAAGGCTGTTTAAACATGGTCAGGTTAAGTAGGTTCATTAACTCAACCCAACAATGACAAGACGCTCTCACCTCGGCCAGAGAGGCTTCGCAAGAGCAATGAAGCAGAGAGCGACACGCAGTTCCTTTTAATGAGCTAAATCAAAATCTTTTGGCCCATTAGACGCACACAAACAATGAACAAGTAAAGCAAATCTGTAAATAAAAAGCCCACATCTATGCATTTTTCATAAATTGCCCCCGCATCAAATAACCATCTTTGTAGTCAAATGACTTTAATTATGGAATGCTTGTAATGCACCCAGAAAAATCACCCTGCATAACACGAACATGCCACCGTCTCATTCTTATGTAAATCTGTTTTCAACAGTTTGCGTACTTTATTTCATAAGCCAACTTTTTGTTCAACACAAAAGCTGCTTTAATAATAAGCCTTAAGAATAAGGGAAAGCCTTGAAATTAAAGTCTTTAAAAATCAGGAAATGTGCTTTGATACTGTGAGGATATGGTATGTGAGCAGGAGCTCTTCTGAGGATTAGAATTAAAGGGATAGTTCACCCAAAAATGAAAGTTCTGTCATCATTAATTTATCTTTACCTCGCGTCACTACAGACCCACATAACTGTCTTCTGTGGTATATGTCAAAACGAAAGTACACAATCTACCCTTAATGAAAATAAATGGGGACCTCTAGAAGAACAAAACCACGCATTGAAAGCATCATATTGTTGTCTTATCCAATACATTTCAAGTTTTCTAAAGTTTTATGCAAGGTGCTGTCTGCAATTTAGCTGCATTTACTGGTAATTTTGCTTGTTGGCTAAGGCCACCATTCACTTTTATTTTATGACCAATAGCTTCTATAATGTAATGTTCTGTTTAAGGATTAACTATCATTACTATTCTAACATTCTAAATTAATTTTATTCTTTTTCCTTTTTTCCTAAAAACTAAATCCTTTCTGACTCATAACAGCACAGAAAGATGTGGCTAAACTAATTACCATCCAAATCACTGTTACAATAAGGAATGTCATGTCTGTTGTTATAGTAACCATACACTTCATCATCAATTATCATCCCACTAGCCATTTGATTGTATATGGCACTATCACTCATAAATCCCATGCTTTCTACTTTTGACTCCTCACTCTGCTTTCTGCTTTCTCTGACAGCGGCAGAAAGAGAGAGAGAGAAGAGAGAGCGAGAGAGAAGAGAGAGCGAGAGAGAAGAGAGAGCGAGAGAGAAGAGAGAGCGAGAGAGAGCGAGAGAGAGGAGAGAGAGCGACTGAGAGCAAGTGAGAGAGAGCAAGAGAGAGAGAGAGCAAGTGAGAGAGAGAAAGTGTTTGGGTCACAGGTAATACCAAAGAAGGACAGCACTTAACAAGCCATTAGGCACTTGATGTGTTCCCACACTGAGACAGGAAGTGAGGTAATACAACAAGATTGATCATCTATTTACAGGAAGCCTTCCTGCGGGAAGAGTTCGGTTGTATTCGATTGAAGTTCAGTCCCACACAAGTAACCCTGCAGGAGCAAGTTACAGATCTTTGAATAAAAAAGCAAAAAGAATGTTGCATGCATGATGGATGAAGTTTTAAATCGGTGTGCATCTATGCAGAAAACTTTGCCGACATGATACTAAGCTTTACTTTCAACTTCTCGTTTTTACTCATAGCAGTATGGACTTCTGAATCTATAGGACGATTTGAATGGTGTTTATGGCTGTTATTTAAACTTTAAAGACTGAGTAGTTGCATCACAGTCATGAGTGCTTTGATATTTGCTACTTGGTGACAGGTGAAATTAGAGGGGACATTCTCATTTAAGAGGGCATGTAGCTGGGTAGAAGTCAATGTCGCAAATAAAAGTCTTTAAAATTTGTGGTCTGTTTTTTAGAGAGAAGAGAAACATTTAAATACAAATATCTTTTCACGGTTCATTTTTAAATTTTTTTTCAGATTATATAGGACCTAAAAATCTGATCAAAGCCAAACTCTATTTTTGATTTTTTAATAGGGCTTTTAAAGCATCAAAGCCACTTTAGTTTCACTTTTGTTTTTGGCTCAACGTGAGTAGCGGCTAAATCTGTTTCTTTTGTAACTTGATTCCTGCTTATCGTCTCTATTCCAGTACTATGAAGTTTCATTTAACATCTAAGGCAGCTGATACTAAATGTTGACTTGATTGACTACACAGCTGCATGAGAAGATGGATTCACACACTCTTTGCAAATAGAGCTGTCTATCATATAACCAGTCTCAGACACGTACTGTAGCATGATGCATTAATAAACATCTCTCTGTCACCAGCAATCAGTCCATGTGTATCACTATTATTTTTCAACCATGATACACATCAACAGGAAGACAGTAACCAGATACACCCAATCACTGTGAATCCAGAGTGAAAACAGATCTACCGTTATGTCACTTTTGTTTTGCAGGGCATGGAAAGTTTCACCCTTCATTCTGTTGTATCTAACTATCTTACAAACATTGTTAACCACAGTTGTTTTGTAAACCTAAATAATGTGTGAATAACAGTGTTGTGCGTCATTTAGAGGTTTAGACGCTGCAGTTTAAAGGACTGTATATGTGGTTTTTATTAATGCTGTACATTTCATTTTCTTTTTTGTATCAATCTAATATTAGCCCAAACTGTTCTTTCTAGTTCTAACATGATTTTTTATTTCGGTGATTTGAATTTGAGGCTTCAATGTATGCATGTGAATAAATGTAAATTTGGAGGAAAGTCGTTCCACACACACACACACACACACACACACACACACACACACACGTGTGTGTATATAGCATTGTTGTGTTTCCCCTTTTTCATGTTTTTAGTGCATTTACTGAAAACCCATCAATGTAGTGTAATAAACATATCTAAATAAGTATATTTAGTTAGAACATGGATAAATCTTGCATGCCTTTGCTTTATTCATTCATATCACAGAGGCAGAGAGAAAATGACAAACCCAGCATGTGTTAAAGAAATAGTCACTCAAATGATTCTGTATTAATTATTTACTTACCCCCATGTTGTTCCAAACCCGAATGTTATTATATGCATAGAATACAAATGAATTTATGAACAAATCAATCTTTTGAGCTGGTTCCTTAATGACTCTGTATTAAAATTATTAGTGAAAAAAGTAAATGAAAATTCGATCTGATTATAACACAAGTCTTGCACAAGGCTTGGTAATATGGCTCATGGGTCATTTGGGCTGCATGTGTTGAGCCTTTTGGAGAGATGGTCACTGAGAACTGTTGTTTAAAACTTTTATGTTCCTCTGAATAAATAATAGTATTCGACTCAAAATAACAGTGTTTGGGGTTGGAAAGACATGAGTAAATTGCTTAAAAAAACAAACATGTGGCTAATGCCTTTCTCATTATTTATGCTTCCTTAGCCCAAACACCCTCTGTGTTCAAATACATAAGATGGACCCACCATGAATCCAATTACTTTATGCTTACAGAACCCAGCCATGTTTCATGTTTGAAATGGCATTTTTACCTCTGCTGTGCCTTACCATCCACTGGCATTACACACAGTATGTGTTCCTCCCATAAGCATTAGCTATTAGTTTTCACCATAGCCAGTGCTGAGTAACAGAGCTGTGTTTACACTGCAGGATGCATGAACAAATGATCAGGGAAAGAATGACGGAGAAATAAAGACAGATGCTTCCCTTAGGCAGAATGCAAGAAGTGTAGAGGTGCATTGTGATGTGAAAGCAGGAGGTTAAAATGATAGCAGAGAGAAAGAGAGTGACGCCTGAATGGATGGAAGATTGCTTGTAAGTAACTTTTTTCATAGGATCCCCAGACATTTTATATCATAGTAGATATATTTTATTTAAACGTAAAATAAAAGTAGCAGTTACTTTCTTTCTACAATCTTTAGAACACAGAACAAACTAAATGTGGTATCTGAGGGCTGTCTGACTGACAGGCGACTTTCTTAGCTTATGTATTTTCTAAAGCTTATGTATATATTTGCACTTGTATTCTGTAAAGGGTAGTCATGTTTTCCAAAGATTCTGCTGAAAATGCTTGTTTTGTGCCAAATTGCATTCTTGGCAGGGTATTAGGGTAGACGCTGTCAGTTACTCTTAAGTGAATGTAAACAAGTGGGACATAAAATATGATGTGTCTTAGACATGCCATTGTCTGATACAGCATTACATTAAACGGGTCAATAATAATAATCACTCTCTTAGAGTTATTTTATGCCCTGTTCTTTATCACTGACTAGAATAAATATTACGTTTATGACTGCACACACACTTTACAATTTCATTTTTATATAAAATTAATAAAAGTATCTTTGTTTTTTAGAATTGAGAATTATTGAGAACTTTTTTAAACAAACTGAATTTTTGACATCATGACAGACATGTGAATGTTTATCTTAGCCATGCTAGCATTGACATAGATTGGCAGCAATCAGCACTATTTCAGCTGTCAGACACCTGCTATCTGGTAAGGAGAGGATAGAAAAACGTTCGTATGATGCAAGATTTCAGAGAACTGGGATCAAAGGGGTCATAATGGTGACACCACATTTACACTTGTACATTAGGAAAGTTAGAGATGAAAGTAGAAAGAGAGATTAAATCTGATTCTGGTAGTGGTGAGTATAAAAACTAAAGCAGACCTCAGTGGAGACAGGTTGTATATGTAGTTAGAAAATAGTTGTAGTAATATGATATGAACATGTGAGGAAAATTCTGACTTTAAATCAGTATTTCAGATGCTTAAGGCTGCTCTGATCAAACACTATACTACAGGAATGCTGTCTGTTTGAAGCTTGAGGACAATGTAACCTTTTGGAGTCATGTTTCATTTTGTTGGGAAAAAACAGCTGGTTGCCAACAGAGTCTTCGTAACCTCAATTTTTTTCTGTTGTCAGTGCATTGCCATGCATGTGACCCACATGCAAAGAACTGTTGTCTTAATCTTGTAGTAAGCCAGCAGCACAGACATACACAAGCAGACCAAAGTATGGGAGGTTGCATTAACAGGATTGGCTGAATGGTACTAGGCAGAACAGAGGCACAAGAGAAGGCCTGCTTTGATTCTGGCAACCCTAAGGCAGAGTATATACTCCCGCCCTCTAATTCCCAAACAGCTGACATAGTGCCCATGTTAAACTGAGAGAGGGAGAGAGAGAGAGAGAGAGAGGGAGGAGACTCTATGGCATCAGTGGCACTCTCTCTCAATTTTCCCCTCTTCTCTTGAAACATCTGAAAATACCAGTCATATTTTCTCCAAAGAAAACAGAAAACATACATTCTTCAGGAGATCCGATCAGCTATCAAAGTCAAGGCCATCAATTGTAATCAAATGTCCATCAAATGTGCTAAGCATGACTACAGTCATGCTGCCAAGTAATGTGACAAAGAGACTGAACTATTGGAGTAGAAGGATGTATGTTGACTGTCAGACTCTATATTTATTAGTCATTACTGAAATACCAAACTTAATGAATAGAGCGAATCAAGATGCAAATTATAAATATTTGTTCACCTGCCAAACAGATAACTAGGCAGCATTAGCTTAATGTCTTGTCTAAAATATAATGCTATTTTATCTAAGGCATGGGGACGATGGTTTAACTTTATCTATTAAAAGTAATGTAATTTACCTAAAACACATTAAGTATATATCAAACAAACAACATCAAATCAAACTATAGCTAAACCTTTAAAATTTCAGTACCACATATTTGAGGTGTATTTGTTTTTGTGTTCACTTGTGTAACTGGGAATTAGAAGAAAACGTAGCATAGTCACACAGAGACAAACATATGGACACACACAAGGGGCAGCAATTACATACACTTCCACAGAATATCTGACATTTGCTAGGTGTGGCACACAGTGGAATGCCAATTACTGGACATAGAGTCATGAGTCTGCCAATAATCCAATCAGTTCATTTTTGGGAATCATATTGTGATTCATAAACTGTTAGTCACCACTGGTGATTCTACACTTGCCAGACAAGCTATTTTTGGCTGAGAAGAATAGCAGCATTGAGATGCACAGGAGCAATGCCCTCTGTCACATGGCAACAGAGCAAACCAGTGCTAGTTCATGGTCATGTTTTTAGAAGTGTTAGATTTCTGTCAAATACGACCTTCAGACAATCTGACCTGGTCTATTCTGTCCGTTTCTCAAAGCAAACTCTTAGCAAACACTCACTCTTCTGTCTCTTTATTGAAACCAGTTTTAAATATTCAGCACCTCTTGATACACAGTTTGTGTGAATGGAAGGGTTAAAATTGTAGACAAATTCTTACCGGTTTACACGATTTGACATTTTTTAGAAAGATGTTATGTATTTATGAACAAGACCACTTGCATGCGTTTATTTCATATCCACAGCAAGTCAGATGTCGACGAGCGCTGTCCATGGTCCTGAATCCAGTCAACAATTCTCCTGAGTATTATGGTACGGGATTTCTCGCTATTTGTTATGAGATTTCAAAGAATTCATTTGGAAACTGCGGCGAAAGCCTTTAATAAAATGTCAACTAATCCCCTTGCGAAAATCGCATTCAAAATGAGAATAAATTACGAGAAAGGAACCGCTCAAAATAACAGCAACCCCCTCACCACTTATGAGCAGTTGTTACATTTACCGAATCGATGTTTCCAATCGAACCAGCACCTATTTTTTCTCCTGTCCTTTCTACAAAAAATACCTGAACACTGCCTATCCAATACCCTTTAAAAGGTCACAACGAAAGTCTTGCTTTTAATAATGACCCGTTTAGACCACTCGCAGGCATTCAGCCCACTTTTATATCGTAGACCAGGAAAGCAGAAAATCACTGTTAGCCTACCTTGTTTTTCATTCGGATTTAACCTCAGTTGTGCTTAACTTTGCTCTCCAGACAGGTCCGGTCAGACTCCGATGAATCTTATTGCGTTCTGAGCGCTGGCACGAACTCTCTGATGACTTGACAGCTAAAGGAGATCATTGCGCTTTGGCGAACACGCTGCATCCAGACCACAGGCACTGAGTCTGGCACATCCACGCACTGACAAGAGGCTGGATCACAGGAGCAGTATGAGAATGTTTTTCTGGAGTGATATCGAGCTCTGATGCATTGTCGTCCCTCTTTCTCATTTATTGCGCTGGCACGATGCCCTTGATGAATATCCACATCACATATGTCGAATCATTAAAATTGCAGTTATAAACGAGCCATGGGCATGAACGTGCCGATTTAATGTTTGCGGGACATACTTTTTTGGCTCAAAGTCGTTTGGTATGCACATCATCTAAGCCATGCAATGATCTCAAGTCCGCGCTTCTACTCCGGTATATCCAAACATTATCCCAAGTGATATCCTAGTTCTGTGCGCCCGTCTGCTAATGCATTATTCCTCTCCGTGTGGTGAAAGCCGAGAGAAATGCTTTTCCCGCGATGTAAATGTGAGGTTCCTCTCCTTCTGCGTATATAATAAATAACGAATTGTCAAACAGTAGGTAGGTACTCACCGCGCTCCCGCCGCAGTTCAGCCGCCGGTAAAGGGGAGTGGGGTGGAGAAACGCGGAGCGCGGTGACAGTTACTGTACGTCCTACCTCTCTCAGTCCCCACGGCCCACGCTGCAGACACGCCTGGCTTTGTCCATTGACAACTGTCAGATGGATTGTTATCTCGCCATCGCGTTGCAATAACACATTTTAAATTGTTCTGAGTTGGTTCTAAAACATTGTAGCAAGCTTGAGATGAGTTTCAGCTGAGGCGTCAAGCAAATATGTGGGTCGGGAGATGTAGGGGACGGATGGGGCTTTGTGCGTTCTGGAGAGGGATCTTGCATTTAAATGAGTGCAAATACAGTACGTGGATGGAATAGAGCTTTTAAAGGCGTGCTAAGAATTCTTATTCTTTGTCTTTCACTAGGTAATTTGGATGCAGGAAACCATCCTTTTAAAATTATTTGTCTTAGACAAATAGTTACTCTCAATGCTTAATGTAAAGTACAGAGTTCAAATCTTTCTTGACTGGTTCATGGTTTTATGCAAACCTATAAACCTATTGTGATATTGTGTTTGCAGAACAAAAAACAACCCTAAAACCCATGTATGATGCCCAGGAGAAAATGATAATGATGCTGACCATGGATATTATGCTGTACTTATTTCTATTCCTCAATTTCCAGTAAAGGTAAAGTCTGTAGCTCACCTAATGTTATGAAATGGCATTTCAGAATACAGGCAAAGTGCAAAACAGATAAACAAAACATTACAGTAGAGGATGATGGTTAATTGCACTGTCTATCTCCTAATCTGCTCATCTTTCCTGTTGATGCCAGTGAGCAAGGGCATTATCAGAGATTAGAGAAGATCTGGTTATGGTATGCACAGAGATAGTACAGGGTTTCTGAAATTTAATACCCCAAAGAGAGAAAAAGAGAGAAAATCCCATTGCCAATCTGCTGACAGCAGCTGAGCTTTTCAGCTCCATGTATATACCCCACACAAAGGAATGCATATCAGGTTGTCTGAAGTCAATTTCCAACTTTTCTTTGTCCACTTCTGCAGTGGTCTTACACTCCACTGTGTTTTTTAAACTGAAAGCAAAATTGTAGCCATCAATGTTTTTCATCTCTGCCTAAGTTATCTAAGACAAATAAATCTCCATTGAAAACATCTTCAGGTTTTAAAGGGTTGGAGAGAATATACAGTATCAGATACTCAGATGCTAAGTGGGGAAAATGCACATGCCAAATTGCTTGAAGGCTTTTGAGGGTTAAATGGAGGTCAGTCAAAGGATGATTTTATGCTGGCTCAATGTGTCTGTCACTAAGGTTTGTAATATTTGTGCCAAGTGACTTTGTGTGGTTTGACAGATGGGAGGAAAAGGCTGAAGTTAATGGGGTCGCCAGGCTTGTGCTCTCTCTAAATGAGATGGCCAGAGACTAGACATTCCACAGCAGCAGCTGATGTACATTCGGGCATCAAGTGCGTATTTAAAAAAAAAAAAGGTCTAGCCCCAGTTGGAGAGACCCTCTGTCATGTTTTCTGCTGTGCAGTGTTGCCCTGAGGCAAAACCATCTACCTCAAGCATTTAGCCACAACCTGACACAGCTAGAGTACACCTAAAGTACAGTTTTGTTTCACCTGTCTACTAAGTGGTATAAGTGCTTCTCATTTGTACCAAGTTCTGCCAAGTCATGGAATTAAAGGTACAGTAACCCAAAAGTGATATTAAGTGATTTTTATAAAGCTAAATATTAGATTTGTGTAGGAAAATGATTTAGATCAGGCAAGCAGAACAGAAGTACCATCTCACCTATTGACTGTGCATAACAATTAAGGTCATAGGGTGAGTAAACAACTGCAGATGTTTATTTTTGAGTAAACTATTCCTATAAATTCTCTCCAAATATCAAAAGATGATAGAAAAATAGTCCTACGTCTTTGAAATTGCTTGATTTGCTCTCTTTCTCAATTACACCCTCTTTTTGTCTTGCTCCAATTTACCAGCCCAAGTCCAACTATTCTATTCTGTGTAATGTTGTTTTGATTATGCTTTAGATGCTTTAATAATATATCTGTTAACAAATGCTGTGTTCACAGCTTCTTATAAATAAAACTGAGATGTTGTTTTCGGTAGTTTGTTTGATTTTCTCTCAGAAAAGGGCCTTGCTTTTTAAATCCCTTCACTGCCCTCCCGTTTATTCTTTCGTCAACAGCAGGTGGACTTAAATAAACATCATTTCACATCACGTCAAAAAGTGACCTTTTGATATAGCCTTCTTCCACTTTAGGTGAAGGAAAGATGCTATGCGCTAGATAGAAATTGCTGAGCAGACCATATGCTTTCAGCAGCTTAGTGTAACAAGCTTGCAATTCCCCCAGACTGCAGAAAGCTAAAAGCCTGACTAGCGTGATGATTGCTTTCATTTTAAAGGGAAAGTTGTTCTAAGGGCAAATAGGTTTTGTGTTTAAGGCTGAGGTGTAATTCAGCCAATAAAGTTGATTCTCTGATAAACCGCAACTCTTTCTCTGAAGATTCTGAATCTATTTGTTAAGTCACAATTAGTGTTCACTGTTCACAGACAAATGTATTGTAGAAGAACTGCTTAATTTGAGCAAAGATGGACAAACTACAACTTGTACCATCAAATTTAAAAGCAACTGTAACAGAATCATGGTACTATACCAACTCACTCATTTTTGATTTGAATTAAATGCAGTCTTTTTTTAATTTTTAAGATTCAGAATCATTAGAGAAAGAATTTTGATGCATTAAAGAATTGTGCACCCTTTTAAACAATAGTCTTACTGTGTGTCTGGTCATTAATACAAATCAACCAATCATATGACAGCAAAGAGTTCTGTATTTGTTCTAATGGCTGTAGAATTATTCTGGTAGTTTTCAGGCTTTCAATTTTATTTCAGGTGTTGGAGTTTGATTTCACATCACTCTCCTATTTTTACATTATACCTTATAAACTATTGTTTGTTGGTTTTCATCAATATGAGTACCTCTATAAACTTAGTTGTTTACTGTCACAGCTATAGGCAATGTCTCAGGAGGAGAGCCCAGTTTTACTGTGTAATATTAAACTTTCAAGAACTTTTCTGCCACAGATGCATTGGATACAGAAAATGTGAGCTGCCTGCCAGAGACAATTTATTCAGAGACAAGCACTGATGAGAAATGCCTCATGCTATTATGAGTGTGGCCATGACCATGAGATGCAAATTCTATGTTATGTTTAATTCTAACTCATTTTCGTGAGTTAGAACAAATTGCTTTTATACCATTTGCTAACTGAACTAAACTCAAATGAGACACACCCCTTCACACTAAAACAGCCTTCACGCCAAACAAAACAATCAATCTATGATGTCTAATGTACTTAGCCCTACAACAAAATGCATTTTGTTTGCCTGATCTTATCAATTACATTTTGCAGGCTTTGCCTGTTGTGATCCCAGTGGCACAAAATTGTAATATTGTTACAGGACAGTCATATTGTTTTGGCATGTTAAGACCCTTAATACCAGTTAAGCATTGTATAAATGCCACAGCGTACCTCAGTACTGTAGCAAACCATGTGAAACCCATTATAGCCACAGTCCACCCATCTTCTAAAGGCTGCTCCCAACAGGATAGCACAGCATCTCAGGCTGGTTCTTCAAACATGACTTCAAACATGATGCTGATCAGATCTCAGTCCAATAATGCACCTTTTGGTGAGGGTGGAAGAGCAGGTACATAGCATGAATGAGCAACTGTTAAATCTGCTGGAAATGTGTGATTCTATCATGTCAACTAAAACCAGAACCTCTAAGAAGAAATTTTAGCACATCATTCAGTCCGTGCCATAAAGAAAAGGAGACCGTCCTACCTTGTACTCGAAAGGTGTGTTTATGTGGTCAATGAGTGTAATATATATATACAGTTTAAAAACTCTTCAATGAAGTCTTGTCTCAGTGAAGGAAAGGCAGTTTCTTGCACGTTAGATCTGTGATTACCTGACCGTCCAAGATTTTGTAGAATTGGAAAAGTCTTGTGCAGGGACCCTGGAGGTACTGGAGTTGAGAGAGTAAGAGAGAGAGAGAGAGAGAGAGAGAGAGAGATTACACAAGTGGATTATAAATAAATGACGAAGCAGACCTGAAAGTGAAGGGTGATCGGTCTTGCCCTCACTCACTGTTTCTTTGCCCTCTAGTGATCTTCTGGTCTTCTGTCATGTCATCAGGCTGATAAGGTCAAACATTTCATATAGTTTATATTATACTAAACCCTAGACTATTTCTTACATTCTTGCTTAACCTTCTCACTATACATACTGTCTGTATGCTATCACTATGTAAACAGATAGAGAGACAGAACGACACAATACATTTTCTCAAAATACATTTGCATTTACTTGGATATAGTTGTAGCTTCTGCCACCTGTTTGTGTTGTGAATGCACCAACACACAATTGTTAATTTAATGTTTTGTGTGCTCTCTGGAATTATGGTAGCTTCAGGCAAAAGTATAATTTTAAGATAATGTCAAAATGTTTGTTGTTTTTTAACCTAGACCCCCTTGTTGTTCCATACAGATGACTTAATTAAAGAAACAACAACATTGTTGTTCTGCCTTAAACCTTCATTTGTCACAGAGAAAGAAAACAGTCACTCCAACCCAGCTGTATTTCTAAAAAAATTGATGTTGTCTCAGAATGAAAAGATGAAAGCACTCACCAGAGGGTAGCTGTTTTCTAAAATATAAAGTATGGCTGCTTTTTTGGCCTGATTTTATGTTATTTGACCTGGTATGAGATAAATATCTGATTACAATTTTCTATTACATTTTTCATTTAATATGCTAGTAATGCTAGCATAAATCTTAACACATCAACAATGAACTTTGTGAACCTAAATGCATAGTGATGCTCTTGCAGTAATGTTTTGTCTGTGTATACAGGGAGATTCTTGAAAACATTATTATATAAACAAGCCAATCAATGACACAGCACAATCTCACAGCAAAAACCTCTTATTGTAATGCCTGTCTGGACTGTTGGGAAAAGGAAAAAAGTATAGAAATTGATTTCTTGCAAAGAAAGGCCAAAGCAGCTTTGATGTAAGACCTTGTTAGTGGCAGTGCATCATAATTTCACCAAAATCTAAATTGGAACTCAAGTTTATTGTGTGTTTTGTTTGAAATTACTTTGTTTTCACTGTCACATGCACTTGGGTTAAAAAAGTCATTAGGTACTTGGCAGGCTATAAATTGTTGTGTGCCAAAAAAAAACATCTTTCTGATAGATCAAAATAGTTTTACCCACATGGGTCAATAACACACTTTCTTAACTAAAACTTAATGTTTTGGCAAAACTAAAAGAGAACAAGTAAACAAAAATGTCCACTCAACAAAACTGCAGAACCAAGACAAGTAATTTCCATTATATGAGCCTTTTATGCAGTACAGCAATCCTGTGAGTGTACCCTTGACGATATGTTGTACCGGCGTCAAAACCTTCCTAGATGCTACTTCAGACCCCCATTTGCTGATGTCTTTTGATATGGTCTTCTACATTAAGGCTGTAGAATGTGTTATATAAGCTCAGGCATTATTGCAAACCAAAATTATGGGTAAAAAACTGCTTCATTTAAAACACTTTCAAAAGTCTTTATTTTAGAGCCAGTTGTGAAACAACCTACATTATTCTTATAGTAATGTTACTTAATGTGGAGAACAATCTTTACAAATCACTGGTCGGTCTTGAATTATTACATAACATAGCGGAACACCAGAAGGAGATTGGATCAAGTAAGATTATCTTTTGTGTCATTTAATCCTTTTACTTTGACATGTAAATAGAGGTCAATGGTCACAGGCCCATCTAGAAATTTCTTGTATTGAAATACTGTACCTGTAAAAAACATAGGATATATATGTTCACATATAAATTCCACAGGTGAAGAAATGTCACATGCTTGTCTATGCTAATATGCTTGCTTGTGAAGGGTTGTTTGTGCAACATATATTTATAAAACTTAATTAAAGTGAATGAATATGACATTTCTGTAAGCTAATTCCTACATCAAATGTATGGACATATTATAGATTGTATACATGAAATGTTATCTGCTGGACAATACATGTCTCAAGCAAATAGTGCCTGATTTCTTTATGGACTAATGGCACAGCTCTGCTCATAAATGCAAAGCTTGTAACATGCCAAGGATGTCATGAGATAAGTTTATAAAGTTAATCTGCCTGTCTTTATACTGCCTGATGTTTATCAGTTGAAACATATTAGCTGTTGTGCATTGTACTGTAAGTTGCAAGCACACTCACAGAAAGTGACACAAACAAACAGATGAAATGCCAGTCATCTGAGATCATCTGCTCATCTCGCCTCATGCTGATCACTTCAAACATACAGGCGTTGCCTGTCACCCGCCAGCTTGGATAGTGTTCACATAGAACTTGCACTCAACAGGCAATGCTGAGTGGACACCAGATACAGTATTCTGCACAAAAATGCAAATAGGATTTCTAAAATATTCAGTCTGAATCAAAGTACTAGTTTTGAATATTGATGACACCACTAAGACACTTTTTAATTTGCATATAATAAAAAAATACATGTTTTTGGTTTTGCACAGTTGTTAAATTTAATAAAATAACCACAAGCACTTAAGTAAGTGTAAATATCATAAAAGGAGTATACTAGATGAAGAGGACAAAGAATTTTTAGACACCCAGCATTTTATTATAGACAAATTAACATAATTCTAAAAAATGTGCTTTCATTTAAAATGATTCATTTCAGGCCAAAAAAGCTTTGAGCTAAAATGATGGCAGTGTATATATGCATGTACTTCCCACACAATGTAGGCATCAGAATCTTTATGTACAGTTTCCATCACCCATAGTAACTTCCCTAAATAAACCTTCACATTTCTTCATTTTAAACAATTGTGGTTCTTTAAATCGCTTTCTTAAGGTGGATACACATTGCACTATTTGCTACGGATGGCTGTTTTTACTTCTGCTCTTCATTTTAATCTTCACTCTGTTAATATATATATATATATATATATGTGTGTGTGTGTGTATGCCTGTTCCAGTTGAAGCATTTGAAACATTACAGACTGAAGTTTTCTATACTGAACTGTACAACATGTTTGTGACTTCACTGTGTGTGTGATCAATATCATTAAGGTTATTATATGCATGTGTGTTATTATATGCATGTATTTATAGCCCCTTAAACTAATATTTCAGCTTTACTGAAATCAAGATTTGTCTTTTCTGTGAAATATTTGGTATGTTGCGTGGCTCCTCCTCCTTTACTCAGCGTCTCTACCAATCAATATGTCAAGGTCTACTTCTGCCACCGGACATGAAGCTTATTAATGAATTTGAAAAGAACACATCAACTATGCTGTGCTTTCAGTAAGGAACATTACCTGCCATAACCTTGATGCAGCCATAGTTGTGAATGGAATACCTAATGATCTGAGTCCTGTCCAAATCAGATATATCCGATTTATATCAGATGTAAATTCTTGACACCATCATTAGCCTATTAAAAACCATCAATAGATGGTATACATCAATGTGCTTTAAAATGTGTTTAATAAAATTTTCACAAAGCCTATATTTTCAAAGTACACAACATGTCTACAAGTCCCAAAATTGCTGTGTACTGTTCACGTGATATGACAACCCTTCCTAGTAAGTGGACTTCTAAAAACCAATATTCCACAAAGATCAAAGAACACAGTAGATGTCTTTGTTTAAGAGTCTGAAATGTTTTTGCTCAAACCTTTGATGGATTCAGGTTGAAGGAAGATTGTAGGGTTTGAATTTGGACTCTGTGCTAAACACTGTGTTTCGAACAGAAGTAACAGAAATTCACATCGAGATAGGACTTCACCCTGTTGTGAGGTATACTGGTGACAAAATCATGCTTTGTAGCACAAGTGCACATGAATGGAGCTCAATGCAGAAACTTTGCAGTTGAAAATGCATTGTAACCAACACAGTTAATGTCCTTTGCATAAACATTGCTGGTAAAAAAAGAAAAGAATGGGCAAAATTCCATAGTGAACATGCAATATTTATAGACTCTTTCTTGAAGGGATTCAGTACACCTAATTGCTGCCAAAAGCACCCCTCCCAACTCTGAGAAGGCTTTGACTTATGCAGTCAATTATTTTCTGACTTCTATTGATGTATGATGAAATTTGGTCCACAGGCAATTCATATTTTACAGGCATAAATCTATATACATTACAATAACTTCATCATTTGAACTTCATCATGGTTTATGCCGTTACAGCACTGAGACTTTTTAAGAATGAAGATTGTTAGTTAATATATTTTATCCCCTTGAACGCTATCATATTTTATAGTGTCACAGCATGAAGCTCATTTTAAACATTAAAACATTTTAATTTAAATATATTAACTAGTTAATCTTGACTCTAAATTCTGATTGTAAAATGGCAATAACCACATTCAGTAAATTAATGCATCAATTTGCCATGCAGTTTGGTAACCAAAGCCTACAGTTAGAATGATGAACTATTTTTTAAACAAATTGTTTATATCAAAGATATATAATTACAAACATATATTACAAAACATAGATGTCTTTCTATCATAGAGCAGTTACCAGTGGTTCATATAAGTCATGTGCCAATTAATAACCTTCATTGTACATTGTCTTCAAGTAGATCAGAGTGATCCAATTACACCACTCAGATGGACTACTGGCATGAGTCATCCTTCATCATTTCTGAGTGTCTGCATTCACAAGAATATCAAGAATATAACTGTAATTTAAGGATTACACTGACAATCTGTCATTTGGGCTGGAACTTGCATCTCCCACGTTGGTTGTCAGTACTAGAGAGGCTTCATGTTGTTCCACTGAGCCTTCCTGTGTCCTCTTCACCTCATTAGGAAACCTGTGACACAGTGGCAATTATTGTAATTCATTAGCAGGCTAGCATAGCAGCCGGGTCTCAAACTCGCTGTTCTCTTCAGTTATAGTTACAGCCCATGCCATGATAAAAAAAAAGTTCTTCTTAAACATATATGGCAACCTTTAAACTGCAGAGTTGATGATGAATCTGCAGTAAGCTATCGTGCTGTAATACTGTGCTTTTGCAAACAAATTCAAGTGTTTCGCAAATGTAGACGCTGGGGCTGCATTAGTCATTCTGTTAGTGGGATATTGCTTGTGATAATAAGTTTGGTGAGAAAATGTAAATGTGGTAGAACTTGATGAAACTGTCATTTTAGATCTCTGTTGTTTTAAATGTCGATATCACATCATATTTTTTATGAAACATACAGTTTAATTCCTTTTGTGAGAACACAGAGCTGATTAGAAATTACTCTAGGCTATAGCGGGGAATAGAAAACATTATATTAATGTATCATCTTAGAGCAGACATGAAATTACACACATGAAAACTAACTACTCTCTCTATCACTCACTCTCTCTCTCTCACTTTCTTAATGTGTCATCAATATATATTGAATATAATGTGTGTCTTGTCAACCCTCCCACTAAAAAAAACCCTAGTTTGTGGTTTCTGCTTATGATAAGACTTCTGTGCTCAGACCAGGTTTTTCTGCATTGTTTTAAGTGCCTTCATTGTGTGACTCAGCAAATGACAACTGAGCAGTCTGTCCAGGGCTGATAGTGTCCTGTTCTAAATTTGACTCTTCTCTTTGGCTGTCAAATCAGTCATCCATCCCTTAGCACGCATCTCTACCTCTAATCTCACTGGCCAGCATATGCAGCCAATCAGAGTAAAGCCTGCTGGCGCAGGGCAAGAACATCACTTGCTCCAAACCAAAAAACGCAACATTATGCTTAAAATATGTATGAGTAATTAGAAGAATGAGACCTGAATGAGCAGACTTTGTCCTTTAGACTTACATGCAGTGGGCTGGCAGACCTCAATGGCAGTATCGAAGCAAACAGCAATGACTTACAATAAAACACTGTTAATAGGACTAAAACATGAAAAGATATGCTTAAAATAGAAGAGCCCAAAACCGTCAGGGGTTGCCATGTTAGTTAATGTTGTTTCACTGTGGGTTGATGTTGTTGTGTTGTGGGTTTATAATGCGGTGTTGTCAAACATTGATTGCTATGCTTATGAAACTGAGGTAAATTCACTAAGATTGAATAGCCTGAGTTGTTTATTTGCACACGCTGTGTCTGTGTTGTTTTTGCACTAAAGGAATTATGCAAATCAGGTTAAAATTTTGTGCTGTATGCAATCTGTATGCCGCAATTCCTGATCTTGCAGGTTTGGTTGCGATTGTGGCTGTAGATTATGCAGCAGAATACTGCAATCTGACATACTTTACTGGCACTGTGGAGCATCACTGCAGCTGAAAAACTGAGGTATAACAGCTCCGGGGTATAATGCTCTTCTCCATCTTTTGATGAATTACTGCTGCCATGAGCAACAGAAAATATACACCCATTTTTTTCAATCTTTATTGCTGTGTTATGTGAGGGTTAAAAAAGAGTGACAAAATTGACAATGACCTAAATAGTTATAGGTTAGAGCTTGATTAAACAGGATTTTTTTTAATTTGCTCAATAAAAAACATGGTTTTATTTATTTGCTTTAAACACCACACACAGCTTGTTTAGTGAATTCGCTACATCCTGTACTAAACAAATAAAGACCCTTTAAGCCAAGCCAGCCCCCAAACAACTATTTTGTATCTAGGTAATGGGTATGTAGGTACAGCTGCTATCTGCTTGACTGGGGAAAGACAGACTTCTCCAAAACAGTTTGTCAAGAGAACATTTCAGTAACATTTCAAATTGGCAATAAAAGCTGACAACGTTGTCACTCCCCATTTCATTCTTTGGAACGTATAATGTGATTCTGACTTTTCCTTAGTAGAAAATAAACTGATTTAACCTCATATTTAGCAGCACTGTGCAAAGCCTCAGTTATGTGAAGTGCATTTTAGTGGTTCAAAATTTCCATTTCACATGCAGATACAAAAGCTCGTCCACATTTTAGGGTCAAAATTGTATTACTCCTGACAGATAACTTCTGACAGACTAGTCAACTCAACCAAATAATTTCAGTGTGTTAGTTTCACCCATTATTGATTTATTAAATCAATGTGTTCTTTTCTTCCCTTCTTGGTTGATAATGTTGACAAGCATTTGATTGCTTGCTCTCGTCTCAGACTCAATAAATGCATGTTTTGATTGGCACTCCTCTATATACACACAGCCAAGCCAGAGCCAGAATGAAATTAGTTTACTTTGCTTTGCATGAGAAGGTTTCCGCTCTTTTTCCATCGACGAAAACAACAGCACATTTGCACTTTCATACATTAAAGCAAACTAGCATCCTAGAATTTGAAAGACTGGACATAACTGAACGATTAAACTTTAAGTGCAGGCAATTGCAGTTGTAATGGCATCTGGAGGGATTTCAAGCCTTTCATGTTTTTAATTATAACATCTAATTTTTCTTCAGAAATTTTCTTGATTGCTGGTGTGGGTGCTTGAAGTTTGCCTCTTGGACTCATTATTCTCAAGATAAAGGCCTGTCTTACAACACTGCAATTAATTGAGCTCTTGTTATCCTAGATTTTTTATATCTTGATATCACTGTGAGCTAATTGTGCACCGTGAGTGCAAAGTGAACAAAGAAACTGATCACACGGAGGAACATACAAAAGGAGGTGAAAAATGGCAATGAGACAAATGGAACGAGATTTCCCTCTTGTACTTTGGGGTCATTGCACAGCTGTAAATAAAAAATAAATATTATTAAAAATATTAAATAAAAAAATAAAAACAACAACATGACAGATATATAATTCTGGATTTGCTACCCAGTGACAGTCATTCTGACGACTTGGATCTGGGAAAATAAGAAGTGAATCACTGGGGTCAAAGCCTCAGTACCTCAGACACAGTGACATTGTGATGAAATATTTAAAGGTGTTTCAAATGTATTTAAACATTTTTAGAATATCAGGGAATCTAAGGAATGTCAGGAGATGTGAGGAGGACTCATGAGCTGTCAAATATAAGGTTCACTCAGCGTTACATAAACAATGTCTACACTGAGACCATCGAAATGTGCTGCAAGTATATAATGGAACATTCTGATAATATAACAGTATGTTTGATTTTTAATGCATTTTTCAAAGAAACTATGCAGGTGTGTTTTGCAATTATCATGTAGTTTACCTTGATTAAAATGTTGCTTTTATTGTGTTTCATTGTTTTGTGTGGTTGTACTGTGGTAAATACATGGTACATCCTTTTACAATCAAGTTTTTTAAGCGCAACCCCAGAACAAACTGAGGGGAAATAATTTTATTATACCATTATACCGATAAATAATATTTTAACATTGCGACCTGCCAATACTGATCAGATTGAATATATAACACTTTTATATCCATTGAGCCATATGCTACAGAAAAATTACATTTTGTATATTATAGAACAAAGGAATAGTTATGCTTCTGTTAAAAATTGACTTATAATTCATTTAATGTTTATATTTTAATAACTAAACATGTCAAAAATCATAGGTTGCAAATCCTGTTAATTTTTTTAGCTTTCCCACTACAGAGTTTCTTTAGATAATGCTAGCCATCAAATGATTGTTTCATCTTGTAAAACACGTTGTCATTCTCACCTAGGAAATTGTATATTTATTCATCATGTCCACTTCCCACACCACAAACACAAAGCAAAGAAACGCTCTGCTCATTTTTAATCACCAGTCGTTCTTTAATAAACGACCTTTCCTTCACATTCAAAATAAACTGCTATTGTGCTATTGAAAACTAAACAAACTTCTGCAGTCAGCTTGACTGTTTTTGTAGTTCAAGGGTACACTTGAGGACTCGATTTATTCATCCAGATGAGAGGAAGAGGTGGAGAGGAAGACGCGGGTGTGTGTGAGAACGTGGCCATACATGTGTTTGTTGGAGGACAGAGTCAGAGGGCATATTTATTTGTGTGTGAGAGACAGAGACAGAGGCATCTGCGAGCGATGGAGCGCCTGGCCGAGAGTGAAAGCCAGACGCTGTCAGTTTGGACTTCACACAATCAACTGGAAGTGAAAGGAGAGACTCTCATGTGGAGCGGAGACACGCAGGTATACACTCGGCATGTGAATGCGGTCATTAGCATATACACGGTGGCGCACAGCCCCGAATTACTGATGTTCTGCTTGGTGAAAGTGACGAGGTGAATACTTGCGAAAACAGTGCTGCTTATTGAAACCACAGAACGAAATTGTAACTTAAACAACTGTCTGAAGAACCTAGAGTTCAACAAGGCACAAGACTGAACATCTGGTTTAGCAAAAAAAAGTACAAGTTGATTAATTAGCTACTGTAAAGAAACTAATGATATTCATTGCAAATGTCTGGCCTAATTTGCCTCAAACTTTCAGTCTCAGGCAAGAAAAAGAGACCCTACAGCTATTTACATTGTGTTCCTGTAGAACTGAATATACTCAACAGTGAATGTTTTGTGACATGATGGCATTCACCATGCCAAACTCACACATCGTCTTTGATTTACTTGTGTCTGTATTTAATACTGCTATATTTATGCAGTATTTCAGCAATTATATCAGACTTACATACAGATTTTGCAGCTAATACCATTCTTGTCATAACTTGATTTCACTTCCATGCTGAGAATGAACAAAGGGTTTTCAGTTCCCAGGTTGCTTTGCATGAGATGGGACTGAGGAGTTTCAAGGATCAGTATTAAGGAATGAGTACAGTAAATATTGATATTGTGTGTTATTTTGTGCTTTTTAAAACATTTTAAGTTTAGAAGCTTCAGGTTAGGGTTACTGTTGAGATAAAGGATGGCATTTGAGCTTAGATTAAAGACTGGTTAATATATATTTGGGTTAGCTATATTTTGCTTATTGTTAAATGCATTTAGATCATTAATTAAATTTAATGTGTGTGGACTTGTAGTTCTGCCTGAACACCTGAAAATTGCAAGATATTTAGTAGAGGCAGTTAAACATCCAGTTCTACTGCATTTTACTCAATAAAAGTTGCTGTCAATTGGTATTAAAGCTTCCAATTACCATATTTATATAGGATAAAACTATTATGTTAGAAACCTGCTTAATATCAATCAAAGCTGGTTAGAATTTGTTAAAATGACATGTTAAATTGAGCGGTTTACAGTTCCCGAATATGCTTTCCAGGTGGTTGATTTTTTGAGCTATTGGAAACCGTCCACATCACCAAGGACTGTCTATTGACTCAACACTTCAGCTTTCTGACAGCTATGAAGGCCACGGCTAAGTGATAGATGATGCTAACAGATTACCAAAGCTCCCCATAACAAGTTATCAGAGACAGGCAGAAGGACACACACCCAAAACTATCCCCCATTTTGATCCAGAATTTCAGCCCGGCTTAAAACCTCATCAGTGTCTGCGACGACCGAGGTTACAGAAGTTAAATGGATTTGTTAAAGGGCGAGAATGAGGAAAACACATATGGGAATCAATTCCTTAAGATGTTTCCAGATATAGAGCCTTTCTTAACCTGCCAAATAATACCAGAGGAGGAATCAATTAAGTAAACCAAAATAGTTGAAATGGTACAGTATATGTCTCGATTAGAGTGCCGGCTTCACCCGGATATTGAACTGTGTACGGCTAGCTAGCTTTTAAGACATGCCTCCTTTAATCAGAGAATGAGGCAGTGAAGCAGGACAAATTCATTTGTTAAGAGTTTTTCTTATCAAACGGGAACAATTTTACTTCCTTGGATTTCTTTTGAAGGAGGGGGTATAAATAACTTTTGTAAGTAATTGGCTTTCAGAAGTTCTTTGTTTAGCTGATGAATATGAGATTTATGTTATTTGCACCATAACACAATAAACATATTAAGTTATAGTCATCAATATCTGACAAATTGACATATTGCATGTATTCAGTAATGCATAAATAAACATGGTATCATGTCAGTGGGGGTGTGGTGTGCTTTTGAAATAAGAGGGTTAGGACACCCACTATGTGTTTGAATATTTTAGTCTAATAAAGTGTAAATTATGCCTCAGTTCTGTTTGATGTTTATATAGTTTCCAGGTTAAGGACATAAAAATGAACCTACACTCTACTATAAAGAGTAAGAAGCATTTTGCATGTATTTATTTTTTATTTATATTGTACTGTAATGTTTTTATTATTTGTTTAAATTATAACTTGCTTAATTGTTATTTGTAATAGTTATCTTTCCTGACCATTAGTTAATAATTACTGCAAGTGTGACCTTTTATTCAACTCTGACTGCTCATTGAAATTAGATCATTTACAGTTCAAGTTATTTTAATTTGGGTTTCCCCAGTTTGATCCATTCTGGCCATTAGGCAGTGAACAGGGAAGAAGTTCACTACTGTGCATCATCGCATTAACATCAGCCAATCATATTGATGCAGAGATAGGCAGAAACAATACTCTGGTGTCAATGTTAGTCAGTGTTACTTTAGAAAATAGTATTATAGAAAATGGCCATTACTGTAGAAAATGGGCAAATTTATACATTACTTGAGGTGATGTTTTGTAATTTTTCACTTTTTTCATTTAATTGTTTGACAAGCACATTTTGACCTTAACCTTAATTTAAGTTATTCTAAAAAATAAGTCAAAAGTCAGCTCACTAAACCAGTTCTTTGTGACTATATTGAGAGCCACTAGCACCTCTGATCATTCTAACAGAGGAAAAAGTGCATGAATTCAAGGAAAAAATATTTCCCTCCCTTAAATTTAGCATTGTTGTGTTCCTTTTGTCTCTCCATCGTGGCTGTTCTGAGATGGCATCACTCAGAAATCTGGCGCAATCAAATGAATTTCGCCATTAATCCATCTCCTGACGGCCCTAAGTTGTTGTGTTCACCACTTTGAAATGTGTGTTTTTACACAGTTCAGAAGCTATTGTTCCATGGCAAGCTCACAGAAAGTAGGGCAGCACTCGCAAACCAGAAGATCCCATGGGGGGAGTGAAACTTTGTAGAACTAAAAGACAGAGATTTTCCGACCAAACAATCTCAATAATGCAAATGAAGTACATCCACACACC